>JAAAKL020000070.1:0-69346 GCA_010016065.2 Carybdea cf. marsupialis auct. non (Linnaeus, 1758) | reverse complement strand
CCGGAGAAGATCTTCCTACCCCCGACCGGTCCGCGTCCCACCGAGCCCATCGGTGAGGGAGACCTCTGTCCGGCCCAGGACGATGGCGTCAACAGCGTCGTCGTCACTACCGGTGAGCTACTTCAGGCCGAGGGTGATGGCCCCGGCGTCTACAGCATCCACCGCCTCGCACAAGCAGTCGATCTCGAGATCTTTTACTTCAACAACCCAAACGATCCAAGCCAGAACTGCGATCGTGAAGGCCCGATCTTCAGCCCAGGCGAGACTCACGAACTGCTCGGCACCACCTTGCACTGGTCGGTCGACGTGCAGGATGACGCCGGCGTCTGGCGCGTGTTCGCCATCTGGGACGATGAGCAAACAAACCATTGGCGGCCGGTCGAGTTGATCTACGACGACGCCGAAGAGCGCTGGGTCGGCAGCCTGCCCGCGGCCGGGCGCGAGCGCGTCACCTACGTGCTGCAAGCCGTCGACCGGCGGGGCAACGTCGCCTGGAAAGAGCTCGACGCCGATCTGCCTCCTTCAGGCGTCCCTCTGGGCATTCCCGAGCTCATTGAGGTCGTCATTGGCGACGGCGACGCCGACTTGAGGTCGACGCTCCGGGCGCCGACCGAAGTGAGCTCCGGCGCCGAATTCACCGCCAAGCTCACGGTCGAAAATGGTGGCCCCGACCCGGCCAATCAGCTCACGGCGAGCCTGACGCTGGCTCCTGGCATGCTCTACCTCTTCGCCGGCGGCGAGAGTTGGACGTGCAGCGTGGACAACCCCAACGTTATCTGCACCCGCGACGTCCTCGAATCCGGCAGCACCTCCGACGTCTTCATCCAGCTCATGGCCCCTGAGGTCGGCGGCCAAAGCCTGCTCTACGCTTGTGCCGAGGCCGCAGAAGACGATTCAGCAGAACTCAATAATTGCGACGAAGCTCCCGTTCTGGTGACCGACGACACCCTGATCGACTTCGTTCAGGGTTTTGAGACCGAGGTTGACGGCAGCTGGCGCACGGTCAACTTGGAGCAGGAATCGGGTGGCGGACATCTCACCGAGACGGTCCAGTGGATCGCCTGGACGCCAGGCAGCGGTTCGGCCGCCGATTCGATCCCCTACCAGGCAGGAGCTGGACCGGAGTGATCGCTGCGTTCACTCCGGTCGTGTTCGAGTCCTCAATGATCGGTGAGGTCTGCCTGTTGTCGGACCTGCAGACGGCCGACGAAGATGACTCGGCGAACCTCAGGTATCGCAACCTGACCGTCAATGGTTTTGAGGTTCAGGTCGACGAGCGGCAATCCCCGGACACCGAAACCGGCCCCGTCGGCGAAATGGTGGGCTACCTGGCGCTCGAGTGCCCCTGAACGAGCTCTCCCTTTGATTCAAGGCCGGAGTCCGCAAGACTCCGGCCGATCTTCCTTCCACGCTCCTGTTCGCGCGAGTGCGGACTCTGGAACATCCGGGATGCTTCGAAGCATCCGCAAGCAGAGTACGGATGCGACCAGATAGCACGCTGCCGGAGTCTCAAGGGCGTCCAGGCTGGCAATCTAAAGGTTTTTCATGAGCAAGAAGGCTGGCATGGGGTTTGCGGTATTGCGAAGGAACAATCATTGATACGGAAGGAGAGCGTGATGAGGTGGATATTGGTCTTGGCTTCGGTTCTCGTGGAATTCTTGCTATTGAGTGGCGTCGGGATGGCAGAAGGGGAGTGGCAGATGACCGGCAGCCTTGCAGTTGCTCGAAATAATCACACGGCGACGCTTCTCCCTTCTGGAAAAGTACTGGTGGTTGGAGGCAGAACCTCGAGGACAGAACTCTACGATCCGAGCACGGGGAAATGGATCGAAACTGGCGACCTCGGTTCCCTAGAAGGTAGACGGGGGAGCACCGCAACGCTGCTGCCTTCGGGTCAGGTTCTTGTCGTCGCCGTAGATGGTGCTGAAATCTACGATCCGAGCACTGGAATTTGGACGGATACCGAAGATCCCACGACGCCACGAGCTAGACATACCGCGACGCTGCTGCCTTCGGGGCAGGTTCTCATCGCCGGCGGCTACAATGATGGCATCCTTTCTAATGCTGAAATCTATAATCCGAGCACCGGGACTTGGAGAGACGTCGGAAGTCTCGTCGGATCTCGACAGAATCATACGGCGACGCTTCTCCCCTCAGGAGAGGTTCTTGTCGTCGGAGGAGGTCCAGGAGGTGCTAGGATCTACGATCCGAGCACCGAAATTTGGAGCAACGCCGGAAATCTCAACACACCCCGGAGTTATCACACAGCGACGCTTCTTCCCTCAGGAGAGGTTATCGTTATCGGTGGTGATTTCTCCAACCCCTTGTCGAGTACTGAACTCTTCAACCCTGATACTAGAACTTGGACCGTCCACGCAAGCCTGATCACAGCGAGAGCCCTGCATACAGCAACGCTTCTTCCTTCGGGAAATGTGCTGGTTGCAGGAGGAAAGGTTGAAGTTGATTCCAGCACTCTGTCAAGCGCTGAAATCTATGACTCTAATACTGGAACATTCGTCGACGCTGGAAACCTTGCCGAACCCCGACAATCGCATACTTCAACGCTGCTCCCCTCGGGAAATATTCTCGTCGTCGGAGGCTGGGACGATATCATCCCAGCTGTGTTGGCAAGCGCCGAGATTTACGATTCAGGCGCGAGACCATGGATCGAGGCTGGAAACCTCGTCAAACCAAGAAATCACCATACCTCGACGCTTCTCACCTCCGGCAGAGTTCTCGTCGTCGGGGGCAGAAGGGACAGCCCTTTTTCGAGTGTCGAAATCTTCGATCCGAACACCAACACCTCGACCGAAGCGCAAGGTCTCAAAACGCCACGAGTGTGGCACTCATCAACACTTCTTCCCTCAGGAAAAGTGCTTGTGGTCGGAGGAAAAGGCATCGATACCAGTGACTACTTGTCGAGTGTTGAAATCTTCGATCCGAATAACGACATATGGACTGAAGCCCAAAGTCTCAAAACACCACGACGCTTGCACTCAGCCATACTTCTTCCCTCGGGGAAGGTGCTCGTCTCCGGAGGCACCCAGGTTGGCAATGATCCTTCGGAGAGCGGTGAAATCTATGACCCGAGCAGCGAGACATGGACCGAAACTGGACCTCTCAATTTAGCACGAGTTTGGCACACGTCGACTCTCCTTGCCTCGGGCGAAGTTCTCGCGGTCGGAGGCGTTAATGATGGTATTCTGGGGAGTGTTGAAATTTACGATCCGAGCGTCGAAACTTGGGCTGAAGTTGAAGCACTCCCCCTCGCGCGACGTGACCACACGTCGACGCTGCTTGCCTCCGGCAAAGTCATAGTCGTCGGAGGCAAACGATTCCGAACCTTGTCGAGCGTTGAAATATACGACCCGACGACTGGGTGGACCTCGGCCAGTCACCTCGCCGCCACTCGATCTCACCACACGTCAACGTTGCTTGCTTCAGGCAAGCTCCTTGTCGTTGGAGGCATTGATTGGGAGACCCTCTCCTCTCTGGCGAGCACTGAAGTCTTTGATCCAAGCACGGGAAGGTGGACCGATACAGGAAACCTCGCTACTCCTCGATTTAACCATACGTCGACGCTTCTCGCCTCAGGTGAGGTTCTCGTGATCGGGGGTAAAAGCAGCCTTGACGGCAGTGCTCTGTCGAATATTGAAATTTATCGAGGCTCCCCATCGCCAGAGTCCAGACGACCTGTCATCCAGTCCACATCAGGAAATCTCCACTATGGTGAAACCTTCTCTATCACCGGCCTGTTTCGAGGGGATTCGGAAGCCAGCGGCGGTGACACTGCAAATTCCGCGGTGAACTATCCCATCATCTATCTTCGCAGCGTGGATGGGACTCAACACAATCAACTCATTCCCGACCCCCAGGCTAACTTCTGGGATGCTCCCAGGACTCTCACGTTCAGCAACCTGCCGCCGACCCTCAACGTTGGCCCTCATTTCCTGACCGTGACCGTCGCCGGAGTTGCCAGCGAGCCATTTCTCGTCAATATGGAATGCAGCCTCGCCATCACAACCCAACCTACTGACCAAACTGCAGCCATCGCGGAAACCGTCACTTTCAGCGTCGAAGTCCAGGGCGCTCGCCGTTACCAGTGGCAAAAAGACGGCCTCAATATCCCCGGGGCCACCGATCCCAGCTACACAACCTTGCCAGTCACCGAGGACGATGACGGCACAGAGTATCGAGTCTTGGTCGACAGCGGCTGCACCCGCGAATTCTCTGACACCGCCGAGCTGATCGTTTTTGACGGCATTCCACCTGAAGTGGAAGTCACCCATCCATCCGGTGGTGAATACTGGCTCCTCTCGGATCCAAACGCCGAAGACCTCAACACTGAAATCGTCACCTGGACGATGAGCGACAACGTCCGAATTTGCGAAGTAGAAGCTGAGCTCATCGCCTCCAACGATTCGGGTTCCACCTGGTCGGTCGTCGATCTTCTCGGCACTTTCGGCGACGTCGAACATTGTCCTTCGCCCGGTGAGCCGACGAGAAGCCTCGAATACGATATCCCCGACTCACCGCCTTCGGGCGTCCCCGGTTCCCTTTACAAAGTCCGTATCCGTGTCACCGATCGTTTAGGCAACACGACCGAGGCGGAGAGCGCCAATCCCTTCTTCATCACCCAACATGGCGAAGACCGCACCCTGATTCTCACCAACTCTGCCCGCATGGACGTCACCGATCTGAGCGACAGCCTGCAAAACCTCGCCGATCATCCCACCGTTCTCGGCTTCATCGCTGACCTCGCGGACGTCACCTCCATCAACGACCTCTACGACGATTGGGACTATGGCACCGCCACCGCCAACGACGTCCTATTCAAGGCAGGAGGCATCCACGATCACGTCCTGAGTTTGCTCGAGGTCTACCCTCAAGTCGAACATCTCATCGTGGTCGGCAACGACGACGTCATTCCCATGGCCCGCCTCGTCGACCGGACTTTCCGTCTCCCCGAATCCGAGTACGCCGACGTTTTGCCGGACAGCACCGTCCGCCAAGCCCTCGCTGCTAATCTGTACCTCAGCGACGATCCTCTCGCCACTCGACACTCCCTACGCCCCCACCAGATCGACGGCAACGTCCATCTCGCCGACCTCGGCATCGGCCGCCTGGTCGAAACCTCAGAAGAGATCAGCGCGGCCATCGCCGCCTACATCCAGCAAGACGGCCTCCTCGATCTATCGCAGCGCGACCCCAAAGCCCTGGTCACCGGCTACGACTTCCTCCAGGACTCCGCGCGAAGAATCGAGAACCATTGGGGTAACGCCTACACCCCCGAGGACGTCAACGGTCACCTGATCGGCAGCGACTGGGGCGTGCCAACCGTCCAGGAGCGCCGTGACCTGCTCGCTGGCGCTTTGGCCCAAGCCCCAGCCTTCGTGAGCTTGAACGGCCACGCCACGCACTCAGCAGAGGGGGTGCCAGGCGTCAACCGATTCGACATCCAGGGGCTTCCAGCTACCGACATCGCGCCCCTCGACCTCACCGGCAGCATCGTCTATGCCGTCGGCTGCCACGGCGGGCTCCCGGTCCCCGGAGAAGCCGACTTGCCACAGAGCTTCCTCGGCGCCGGAGTCGCTGCCTATCTCGCCAGCAGCGGCTACGGCTGGGGCCTGCTCCAAGGCATCGGTCTGGCCGAACGCCTCGCCGTGATCCTCACCGAAGAGCTCGCCACCTCGGGCTCCCAGACCCTCGGCGACGCCATCCGTCGCGGCAAATGGCACTATTACCATGAGTCCCCACGCTGGGACGCCTACGACGTCAAGACCCTCCAGCAACCGATCCTCTACGGCTTTCCGACCTATGCTCTACAGGCCGACAACATGCCACCCTCACCGCTCAAGGTCGGCGTCACCCGTACCCAAGCAGACGATCCGCTGCCGCCCCACGTCATCAGTCTCCAACTCAGCTTCGATCTCACTGCGGAAGGCATCTACGAAAAATACGACGCCGACGGCTTGCCCACGACCGACTGTCCGACCGAAGGTTGTTACTACGAGCTCAGCGGCCTGGCCACCGGCGAATCCGACCTCCCGATCGAACCCTACTTTCGCTACAACTCCAGCCTTGCCGGCACCAGCCAACACGGCATCCTCTGGCTCGGCGGACCCTACTTGGAAGAAGACGGCTGGACTCCGATCTTCGGCCGACTCGCCTCCAACGACGGCGAAGACATCGGCCTCGGCTCGACGCCGGAGAAGATCTTCCTACCCCCGACCGGCCCGCGTCCCACCGAACCCACTGCCGACGAAGACCTCTGCCCAGCCCAGGATCACGACGTCAACAGTGTCGTCGTCACCACCGGCGAGCTGCTTCAGGCCGAGGGCGACGGTCCCGGCATCTACAGCATCCACCGCCTCGCGCAAGAAGTCGATCTCGAGATTTTCTACTTCAACAATCCAGACGATCCAGGCCAGAACTGCGATCGTGAAGGCCCGACCTTCAGCCAAGGCGAGACTCACGAGCTGCTCGGCACCACCTTGCACTGGTCGGTCGACGTCCAGGACGACGCCGGCGTCTGGCGCGTGTTCGCGATCTGGGACGACGAGCAGATGGACCGTTGGCGGCCGGTTGAGCTGACCTACGACGACATCGAAGAGCGCTGGGTCGGCAGCCTGCCCGCCGCGGGTCGAGAGCGAGTCACCTACGTGCTGCAAGCCGTCGATCGACGGGGCAACGTCGCTTGGAAAGAGATCGACGCCGAGCTACCGCCCTCGGGCGTCCCCCTGGGACTCGTCGAGATCATCGAAGTCGTCATCGGCGAAGGCGACGCCGACCTTCAAAGCACGCTCGTCGCGCCCACCGAAGTGAGCGCCGGTGACCGCTTCACCGCCGTGCTTACCGTCTCCAACAGCGGTCCTGACCAGGCCAATCAGCTCGTCGCCACTTTGACGCTGCCCCCAGGTATGAGCTACGTCTTCGGCGGCAGCGACAGTTGGACGTGCAGTGAGGGTAGCCCCGGCGTTAGTTGCGCCCGCGACGCCCTCGAAGTGGGCGAGACTACCGATGTCTTCATCTTGCTCGATGCCCCCGACGACTTCGGTGGACCGAGCTGGCTCAGTGCCTGCGTCGATGCTGCCGAAGGCGATACTTCAGAGCCTAATCATTGCGATGAAGCATCTATCTTGGTGGTGGAAGACAATATGACCGACCTCGCCATCGACAAAGAAGACGGCGGTATTCCTGCCGTCCCCGACCAGCCGATCGCGTACTCGATCACCGTCAGCAATCTGGGCCCTAACCCGGCCACCGACGCTGTCGTCACCGACATCTTTCCGCCCGAGCTGCTCGACGTCACCTGGACTTGCACCGCCACGGTGGGATCGTCCTGCACCCCGGCAGGCAACGGCGACATCGTCGACCTGGTCGACGTCGCCAGCGGCGGCACCCTGGTCTACCTCGCCGAAGCCCTCGTCGACGAGAACGCCGACGGTCCGGTGATCAACACCGCCACCGTCGAGGCGTCAACGGCGATGGAAGATATCGATCCGTTCAACAACAGTGATCAAACCGTCACGGAACCGCCCGTCGAATTCTTTGCCGGCGGTTTCGAGACCGGAGTCGACGGCAACTGGCGGACGGTCCACCTGGAGCAAGCCTTCAACGATCCCATCGTCATCGCCAAGCCTGCCAGCCACCATGACACCGAACCGGGCGTCGTGCGTCTGCGCAACGTCACGTCGACCAGCTTCGAGATCCGCTTCCAGGAGTGGGACTATCTCGACGGCCACCACGGCAGCGAGACCGTTTCTTATCTGGTCGTGGAGCGGGGCGACTGGCTGCTCGCCGACGGCACCAAGATCGAGGCCGGCTCGATCGACACCGCCAACAGCAGACCGGGAGGAAGCCCTTTCGTTCCGGTCGCGTTCAACACGCCGTTCGTGAACCCGCCCGTCGTCCTCAGCGTCGTCGGCACCTTCAACGGCCCCGACGCCGTCGCCACACGCCACAACGACGTCACCACTTCCGGATTCGAAATCATCCTGCAAGAGCAGGAATCCAAGGGCGGACACATCCCGGAGAAGATCTATTGGATCGCCTGGCAATCCGGCGAGGGCCAGGGCGAGGGTCCGGTACCCGCCTTCGAAGCCGGTTTCCTGCCGGAGGTGACCGATGCTTTCTCGACGCTACCGTTCACTACCGAATGGGCTGATTCCCCATGCTTGCTCGCCGATTCGCAAACCTTCAACGAGCCCGACCCGGTGAATCTTCGTCACCGCAACTTGACGTCCACGGGCGTCGAGATTCAGGCGGACGAGGAGCAGTCGCTGGACGGGGAGACGGACCACGCAGGTGAGACGGTGGGTTACTTGGCGTTCGCCTGTGATCGACCCTCGTCAGGTCTCGAGGTCGGCCGACTGACGGTCAGCCACGCCTGGCAAACGGTTCAGCTTCGGGAGGCCTTCAGCCAGCCCGTCGTCGTCGCCAAACCCGCCGGCTATCACGGATCCGATCCGGCGGTGGTGCGTCTACGCAACGTCACTCCGACGAGCTTCGAGATCCGACTTCAGGAATGGAACTACCTCAACGGCACCCACATCGGCGAGACTGTCTCCTACCTGGTCGCCGAGCGCGGCAGCTGGGCGCTACCGGGGGGCGGAGAGGTCGAGGCAGGGACGGTCGAGATCAGCGCCAGCCTGCCGGGCAACGAGCCCTTCGTGCCGGTACCGTTCAGCATTCCGTTCGCTCAGACACCCCTGGTGTTCAGCGTCGTCGGTGCCTTCAACGGTCCCGATACCGTGGCGACACGGCAGAGGGCGGTCACTGCCGAAGGCTTCGAGCTGATCCTCCAAGAGCAGGAATCGAAGGGTGGGCATATCCCCGAGATGGTCCACTGGATCGCCTGGACGCCAGGAGTCAGCTCGACCGCCGATCCGATCCCCTACCAGGCAGGGAGCTGGACCGAAGTGACCGATGCCTTTACTCCGGTCGTGTTCGAGTCCTCGATGGTCGGTGAGGTCTGCCTGTTGTCGGACCTGCAGACGGTCCACGAAGACGACTCAGCGAACCTCCGATATCGCCACCTGACCGTCAATGGTTTTGAGGTTCACGTCGACGAGGAGCAATCCCTGGACGGCGAAACGAGCCACATCGGAGAGACCGTGGGTTACCTGGCGTTCGAGTGCCCCTGACCAGGCTCTCCCTTTGATTCAAGGTCGGAGCCCGAGCGGCTCCGGCCTGTCTTTCTTCAACTTTCCCCTTCGCGTGAGGGTGAGTCTTGGAACGTCCGGGATGCTTCGAAGCATCCGCAAGCGGAGTTTAGGCGCCCCGGGATGACACGTTGCAGGGGTCTCCAGAGCGTCAAGATCGACGATCTAAAGGTTTTTTATGAGCAAGAAGGTTGGCATGGGGTTTGCGAAGTTGTGAGAAAACAATCATGGATACGGAAGGAGTGTGTGATGAGGTGGATGTTCGTATTGGCTTCGGTTCTGGTGGAATTCTTGTTCTTGAGTGGAGTCGGGATGGCGCAAGGGGAGTGGCAGGTCACCAGGAACTTGACAACTCCACGAGCTGATCATACATCGACGCTTCTTCCTTCGGGAGAGGTGCTCGTCGTTGGAGGCTTTAATGGCAGCGATGATCAATCAATCACCGAGATCTTCGACTCGAACATAGGCACATGGACCGCTGCTGGGAACCTCAACACCCCACGATCTCGCCATACCTCGACCCTCTTGCCCTCAGGAAGAGTTCTCGTTGCTGGAGGAATGAACCCTGGGCGCTTATCGAGCGTTGAAATTTACAACCCAAGCACTGACACATGGAGCGACACTGGAAGCCTCGATACTCCAAGAGACTTCCATACATCGACGCTTCTTTCTTCGGGAAGAGTCCTCGTCGTCGGAGGCCAAGACCACAACTTCAACGCATTATCGAGTGTTGAAATTTACGACCCAAGCACGGGTACATGGACCAACTCTGGAAGCCTCATCACCCCACGACTTCGTCATACGTCGACGCTTCTTCCTTCGGGAGAGGTGCTAGTGATCGGAGGCGGCAATGGTAGCCCCTTGTCGAGCGCTGAAGTCTTCGACCCGAGTGTAGGTACCTGGGCAGCTATCGAAAACCTCGCCACTCCACGATCTGGCCACACCTCGACGCTTCTCCCTTCGGGACAAGTTCTCGTCGTCGGAGGTTCCGGCGATAGCGGCCCCTTGTCGAGCGTTGAAATTTACGACCCAAACACCGGGACATGGGCCGACGCCGGAGACCTCGCCACCCCACGAGTTGGACACACCTCGACGCTTCTCCCTTCTGGAAAGATTCTCATCGTCGGGGGCGGAAATGGTGGCCCTCTCCCGAGCGCTGAGATTTACGACCCAAACACAGGCACATGGACCGGCGCTGGCAGCCTCGCCACCTCACGATCTAGCCACACCTCGACGTTCCTCTCCTCGGGACAAGTTCTCGTCGTCGGAGGTTGGGCCAACCTCCCTCTGCCGAGTGCTGAAATCTACGATCCGAGCATTGACACCTGGGCCGACGCCGAAGACTTATCCATCGCAAGATATTGGCATACTTCGACGCTGCTCCTCTCGGGAGAGGTTCTGATTGTCGGAGGCAATGACGGCTCCAATGATTTGGCGAGTGTTGAAATCTACGACCCGAGAGCCAACACCTGGACCGAGGCTGGCAGCCTCGTCACCCCACGTTCTCAGCACACCGCGACACTTCTTCCGTCAGGAGAAGTTCTCGTCGTCGGAGGTAACAACGGCGGTGCTTTGTCAAGCGCTGAGATCTATGACCCGAGCGCCGACACCTGGAGCGGCGCTGGAAATCTTGCCATCCCACGGCGTTTTCATACCTCGACGCTTCTGCCCTCGGGGGAGGTTCTCGTCGTCGCTGGCAAGGGTGGCGACTCTAGTAACGATAATCTGGCGAGTGTTGAAATCTATGATTCGAACTCGCGTACATGGGCCCGAGCCGGAGATCTCGCCGAGCCGCGAGCCAGGCATACTTCGACGCTTCTGCCCTCGGGGAAAGTTCTCATCGTTGGAGGAGGCGAACCCTTCCCTGTGTCAAGTGCTGAAATCTTCAACCCGGCAGCAAGGACATGGGCCGATGCCGGAAATCTCATCACGCCACGAACTCGGCACACAGCGACGCTTCTGCCCTCGGGAAAAATTCTCATCGCCGCTGGCCGGACTTTTGGGGGTTCCTTGTCGAGCACTGAAATCTACGATCCGGACTCGGGAACGTGGACAGAGGCCGGTGAGCTCGCCACGTCGCGATATGCGCACACGTCAACACTTCTTCCCTCGACCAAGGTTCTGGTCGTCGGAGGTTGGGGTGACGGCGGCCTTTCGTTGAACGCGGAAATCTATTGCCCTAGTACGGGAGTATGGACCGACGCTGGCAGCCTCGCCACACCGCGAGCTGAACTCACGTCGACGCCCTTACCCTCAGGAAAGGTTCTGGTCGCCGGAGGCTTTAACGGTGCCAGCTCTTTCTCAGATGCTGAAATCTACAAAGTTTCCCTACCGCCCGATTCTAGAAGACCCATCATCCAAACCACATCAGAAACCCTCCGCTACGGCGAATCATTTGACATCACTGGCCTATTCCGAGGGGACTCCGAAGCCAGCGGTGGCAACAGACGAAATTCCGCTGTCAATTACCCTATCCTCCAACTCCGCTCCTGGGAAGGCAGAGAGCATCACACGCTCATCCCCGACCCTCAATCCAATTTCTGGGACGCCCTCAGGACGCTCACCGTCAGCAACCTCCCCAACACCCTTCATCCTGGCGTTCACCACCTGAGCGTCATCGTCGCCGGAGTCCCCAGTGAGCCGGTTCTCGTCAACATGGAGTGCAGCCTCGTCATCACTAGCCAACCTGTCGACCAGACCGTGTCCCTCGCGGAAACCGCCACCTTCGCCGTCGATTCACGAGGCGGTCGCCGCTACCAGTGGCAAAAAAACGGCTTCGACATTCCGGGAGCCACCGGCCCCACGTATACCACTGCACCCGCCATCGCAGATGACGACGGCACCGAGTACCGAGTCTTGGTCGACAGCGGCTGCACCCGCGAATTCTCTGATACCGCCGAATTGATCATCTATGACGGTATCCCACCTGAAGTTGAGGTCACCCATCCATCCGGTGGCGAATACTGGCTCCTCTCGGATCCAAACGCCGAAGACCTCAACACTGAAATCGTCACCTGGACGATGAGCGACAACGTCCGAATTTGCGAAGTAGAAGCTGAGCTCATCGCCTCCAACGATTCGGGTTCCACCTGGTCGGTCGTCGATCTTCTCGGCACTTTCGGCGACGTCGAACATTGTCCTTCGCCCGGTGAGCCGACGAGAAGCCTCGAATACGATATCCCCGACTCACCGCCTTCGGGCGTCCCCGGTTCCCTTTACAAAGTCCGTATCCGTGTCACCGATCGTTTAGGCAACACGACCGAGGCGGAGAGCGCCAATCCCTTCTTCATCACCCAACATGGCGAAGACCGCACCCTGATTCTCACCAACTCTGCCCGCATGGACGTCACCGATCTGAGCGACAGCCTGCAAAACCTCGCCGATCATCCCACCGTTCTCGGCTTCATCGCTGACCTCGCGGACGTCACCTCCATCAACGACCTCTACGACGATTGGGACTATGGCACCGCCACCGCCAACGACGTCCTATTCAAGGCAGGAGGCATCCACGATCACGTCCTGAGTTTGCTCGAGGTCTACCCTCAAGTCGAACATCTCATCGTGGTCGGCAACGACGACGTCATTCCCATGGCCCGCCTCGTCGACCGGACTTTCCGTCTCCCCGAATCCGAGTACGCCGACGTTTTGCCGGACAGCACCGTCCGCCAAGCCCTCGCTGCTAATCTGTACCTCAGCGACGATCCTCTCGCCACTCGACACTCCCTACGCCCCCACCAGATCGACGGCAACGTCCATCTCGCCGACCTCGGCATCGGCCGCCTGGTCGAAACCTCAGAAGAGATCAGCGCGGCCATCGCCGCCTACATCCAGCAAGACGGCCTCCTCGATCTATCGCAGCGCGACCCCAAAGCCCTGGTCACCGGCTACGACTTCCTCCAGGACTCCGCGCGAAGAATCGAGAACCATTGGGGTAACGCCTACACCCCCGAGGACGTCAACGGTCACCTGATCGGCAGCGACTGGGGCGTGCCAACCGTCCAGGAGCGCCGTGACCTGCTCGCTGGCGCTTTGGCCCAAGCCCCAGCCTTCGTGAGCTTGAACGGCCACGCCACGCACTCAGCAGAGGGGGTGCCAGGCGTCAACCGATTCGACATCCAGGGGCTTCCAGCTACCGACATCGCGCCCCTCGACCTCACCGGCAGCATCGTCTATGCCGTCGGCTGCCACGGCGGGCTCCCGGTCCCCGGAGAAGCCGACTTGCCACAGAGCTTCCTCGGCGCCGGAGTCGCTGCCTATCTCGCCAGCAGCGGCTACGGCTGGGGCCTGCTCCAAGGCATCGGTCTGGCCGAACGCCTCGCCGTGATCCTCACCGAAGAGCTCGCCACCTCGGGCTCCCAGACCCTCGGCGACGCCATCCGTCGCGGCAAATGGCACTATTACCATGAGTCCCCACGCTGGGACGCCTACGACGTCAAGACCCTCCAGCAACCGATCCTCTACGGCTTTCCGACCTATGCTCTACAGGCCGACAACATGCCACCCTCACCGCTCAAGGTCGGCGTCACCCGTACCCAAGCAGACGATCCGCTGCCGCCCCACGTCATCAGTCTCCAACTCAGCTTCGATCTCACTGCGGAAGGCATCTACGAAAAATACGACGCCGACGGCTTGCCCACGACCGACTGTCCGACCGAAGGTTGTTACTACGAGCTCAGCGGCCTGGCCACCGGCGAATCCGACCTCCCGATCGAACCCTACTTTCGCTACAACTCCAGCCTTGCCGGCACCAGCCAACACGGCATCCTCTGGCTCGGCGGACCCTACTTGGAAGAAGACGGCTGGACTCCGATCTTCGGCCGACTCGCCTCCAACGACGGCGAAGACATCGGCCTCGGCTCGACGCCGGAGAAGATCTTCCTACCCCCGACCGGCCCGCGTCCCACCGAACCCACTGCCGACGAAGACCTCTGCCCAGCCCAGGATCACGACGTCAACAGTGTCGTCGTCACCACCGGCGAGCTGCTTCAGGCCGAGGGCGACGGTCCCGGCATCTACAGCATCCACCGCCTCGCGCAAGAAGTCGATCTCGAGATTTTCTACTTCAACAATCCAGACGATCCAGGCCAGAACTGCGATCGTGAAGGCCCGACCTTCAGCCAAGGCGAGACTCACGAGCTGCTCGGCACCACCTTGCACTGGTCGGTCGACGTCCAGGACGACGCCGGCGTCTGGCGCGTGTTCGCGATCTGGGACGACGAGCAGATGGACCGTTGGCGGCCGGTTGAGCTGACCTACGACGACATCGAAGAGCGCTGGGTCGGCAGCCTGCCCGCCGCGGGTCGAGAGCGAGTCACCTACGTGCTGCAAGCCGTCGATCGACGGGGCAACGTCGCTTGGAAAGAGATCGACGCCGAGCTACCGCCCTCGGGCGTCCCCCTGGGACTCGTCGAGATCATCGAAGTCGTCATCGGCGAAGGCGACGCCGACCTTCAAAGCACGCTCGTCGCGCCCACCGAAGTGAGCGCCGGTGACCGCTTCACCGCCGTGCTTACCGTCTCCAACAGCGGTCCTGACCAGGCCAATCAGCTCGTCGCCACTTTGACGCTGCCCCCAGGTATGAGCTACGTCTTCGGCGGCAGCGACAGTTGGACGTGCAGTGAGGGTAGCCCCGGCGTTAGTTGCGCCCGCGACGCCCTCGAAGTGGGCGAGACTACCGATGTCTTCATCTTGCTCGATGCCCCCGACGACTTCGGTGGACCGAGCTGGCTCAGTGCCTGCGTCGATGCTGCCGAAGGCGATACTTCAGAGCCTAATCATTGCGATGAAGCATCTATCTTGGTGGTGGAAGACAATATGACCGACCTCGCCATCGACAAAGAAGACGGCGGTATTCCTGCCGTCCCCGACCAGCCGATCGCGTACTCGATCACCGTCAGCAATCTGGGCCCTAACCCGGCCACCGACGCTGTCGTCACCGACATCTTTCCGCCCGAGCTGCTCGACGTCACCTGGACTTGCACCGCCACGGTGGGATCGTCCTGCACCCCGGCAGGCAACGGCGACATCGTCGACCTGGTCGACGTCGCCAGCGGCGGCACCCTGGTCTACCTCGCCGAAGCCCTCGTCGACGAGAACGCCGACGGTCCGGTGATCAACACCGCCACCGTCGAGGCGTCAACGGCGATGGAAGATATCGATCCGTTCAACAACAGTGATCAAACCGTCACGGAACCGCCCGTCGAATTCTTTGCCGGCGGTTTCGAGACCGGAGTCGACGGCAACTGGCGGACGGTCCACCTGGAGCAAGCCTTCAACGATCCCATCGTCATCGCCAAGCCTGCCAGCCACCATGACACCGAACCGGGCGTCGTGCGTCTGCGCAACGTCACGTCGACCAGCTTCGAGATCCGCTTCCAGGAGTGGGACTATCTCGACGGCCACCACGGCAGCGAGACCGTTTCTTATCTGGTCGTGGAGCGGGGCGACTGGCTGCTCGCCGACGGCACCAAGATCGAGGCCGGCTCGATCGACACCGCCAACAGCAGACCGGGAGGAAGCCCTTTCGTTCCGGTCGCGTTCAACACGCCGTTCGTGAACCCGCCCGTCGTCCTCAGCGTCGTCGGCACCTTCAACGGCCCCGACGCCGTCGCCACACGCCACAACGACGTCACCACTTCCGGATTCGAAATCATCCTGCAAGAGCAGGAATCCAAGGGCGGACACATCCCGGAGAAGATCTATTGGATCGCCTGGCAATCCGGCGAGGGCCAGGGCGAGGGTCCGGTACCCGCCTTCGAAGCCGGTTTCCTGCCGGAGGTGACCGATGCTTTCTCGACGCTACCGTTCACTACCGAATGGGCTGATTCCCCATGCTTGCTCGCCGATTCGCAAACCTTCAACGAGCCCGACCCGGTGAATCTTCGTCACCGCAACTTGACGTCCACGGGCGTCGAGATTCAGGCGGACGAGGAGCAGTCGCTGGACGGGGAGACGGACCACGCAGGTGAGACGGTGGGTTACTTGGCGTTCGCCTGTGATCGACCCTCGTCAGGTCTCGAGGTCGGCCGACTGACGGTCAGCCACGCCTGGCAAACGGTTCAGCTTCGGGAGGCCTTCAGCCAGCCCGTCGTCGTCGCCAAACCCGCCGGCTATCACGGATCCGATCCGGCGGTGGTGCGTCTACGCAACGTCACTCCGACGAGCTTCGAGATCCGACTTCAGGAATGGAACTACCTCAACGGCACCCACATCGGCGAGACTGTCTCCTACCTGGTCGCCGAGCGCGGCAGCTGGGCGCTACCGGGGGGCGGAGAGGTCGAGGCAGGGACGGTCGAGATCAGCGCCAGCCTGCCGGGCAACGAGCCCTTCGTGCCGGTACCGTTCAGCATTCCGTTCGCTCAGACACCCCTGGTGTTCAGCGTCGTCGGTGCCTTCAACGGTCCCGATACCGTGGCGACACGGCAGAGGGCGGTCACTGCCGAAGGCTTCGAGCTGATCCTCCAAGAGCAGGAATCGAAGGGTGGGCATATCCCCGAGATGGTCCACTGGATCGCCTGGACGCCAGGAGTCAGCTCGACCGCCGATCCGATCCCCTACCAGGCAGGGAGCTGGACCGAAGTGACCGATGCCTTTACTCCGGTCGTGTTCGAGTCCTCGATGGTCGGTGAGGTCTGCCTGTTGTCGGACCTGCAGACGGTCCACGAAGACGACTCAGCGAACCTCCGATATCGCCACCTGACCGTCAATGGTTTTGAGGTTCACGTCGACGAGGAGCAATCCCTGGACTCGGAGACGAGCCACACCGGAGAGACGGTGGGCTACCTGGCGTTCGAGTGCCCGTGATCGGGCTCTCCCTCTGATTCAAGGCCGGAGCCCCGAGAGGCTCCGGCCTGTCTTCCTTCAAGGCTCCTCTTCGCGCGAGGGTGGGTCTTGGAGCGTCCGGGATGCTTCGAAACATCCGCAAACGGAGTGCGGACGCTCCTGGGTGGCAGGTTGCCGGGGCCTCAAGGGCGTAAAGATCGGCGATCTAAAGGTTTTTTATCGGCAAAGAAGGTTGGCATCAGGTTTGCGAAGTTGTGAGAAAACAATCATGGACACGGAAGGAGAGCGTGATGAGGTGGATGATAGTTCTGGCTTCGCTTCTGGTGGAACTCTTATTCTTGAATGGGGTCGGGATGGCAGAGGGAGAATGGCAGATGACCGGGGAGCTTGGAGCCCCACGAGGTATTCACACCTCGACGCTTCTTCCTTCGGGAAAGATTCTCGTCGTCGGAGGCGCCATCAACGAAGCCGAGTTTCTGTCGAGCGCTGAAATCTACGACCCGGACACGGGGATATGGACCGACACTAGAGATCTCAGGAAGCCACGACAATCGCACACGTCGACACTTCTGCCCTCGGGCAAGGTGCTTGTCGTCGGCGGATGGAACGGCAGCAATCTCCTGTCGAGTGCTGAAATCTACGACCCGGCCGCGGAGACATGGACCGCAACCAGGAACCTCACGACACCACGCGACCAGCATACCTCGACACTTCTGCCTTCGGGAAAGGTGCTCGTCGCCGGCGGACGGGGCGGCAACGGCGAGATCTTGTCGAGCGCTGAAATCTACGACCCGGATACGAGGACATGGACCGATGCCGGAAGTCTCACCACGCCACGACGATCGCACACGTCGACACTTCTGTCCTCGGGGAAGGTGCTTGTCGTCGGCGGATTGGGCGACAGCTCTAGCTTGTCGAGTACCGAAATCTACGACCCGAACATCGGGACATGGGCTGCTGCCGCAGACCTAGCTACCCCACGAAACGTTCATACGTCGACGCTTCTCCCCTCGGGAAAGGTGCTCGTCGTCGGCGGATGGGGCGACAGCTCTAGCTTGTCGAGTACCGAAATCTACGACCCAGACACCGGGACATGGGCTGCTGCCGCAGACCTAGCTACCTCACGACGCTCTCATACGTCGGCGCTTCTGCCCTCGGGAAAGGTGCTCGTCGCCGGCGGAGGGGGCAATGGCGGGACCTTGTCGAGTGCTGAGATCTTTGACCCGAACACGGAGGCATGGGCCGCTGCCGCAGATCTCTCCATCCCAAGATGGTTTCACACTTCGACGCTTCTGCCCTCGGGAAGGATCCTCGTCGTCGCAGGCGCCACTGGAGTTGACGTTTTGTCGAGTGCTGAAATCTACGACTCGAGCGTTTGCATCTGGGCCGACGCCGAAGATCTCTCCATCCCAAGATGGGCTCACACTTCGACGCTTCTGCCCTCGGGAGAGGTGCTCGTTGTCGGAGGCTACAATGGCGACTTTTTGTCGAGCACTGAAATCTATGACCCGAGCGCGGAGACATGGACTCATGCCCAAGGCCTAGCGACCCCAAGGGAGTCGCACACTTCGACGCTTCTCCTCTCGGGAAAAGTGCTCATTGTCGGAGGCTACAACGGCGACCTTTTGTCGAGCACTGAAATCTATGACCCGAGCGCGGGTACATGGGCCAACGCCCAAGGCCTAGCGACCCCAAGGGTGTCGCACACTTCGACGCTTCTGCCCTCGGGAAGAGTACTTGTGGTCGGAGGCTTTAGCGAAGACCATGCCTCGGGCCCTTCAACGAGCGTTGAAATCTATGACCCGAGCGCGGGTACATGGGCCGCTGTCGCCGACCTCGCCATGCCACGAGCTCTCCACACTGCAACGCTTCTGCCCTCGGGAAAGGTGCTCGTCGTGGGAGGCTACGATTTCTCCGATCTCCGAGGCGCTGAAATCTACGATCCGAACGAGGATACATGGACCGATGCAGGAAACCCCCTCGCGCCACGATTTTCGCACACCTCAACGCTCCTTTCCTCAGGCAAGGTTCTTGTTGCCGGGGGTAGTACACAGGTCAGAGCTGAGATTTACGATCCAGACGCGGGAACGTGGAAGTGGATCGTAGATCTTGCCGCGCGACGATCTTCGCATTCTGCAACGTTTCTCCCCTCAGGCCAGGTCCTCGTCGTCGCAGGCAGGAACAGCAACGACGACGTTGTTTCAAGCGCTGAAATCTATAGCCCAAGCACGGGATTATGGACTGATGCAGGAATCCTCGCCACGCCACGAAGCTCTCATACGTCGACGCTTCTCCCCTCAGGAAAAGTGCTTGTGGTTGGAGGTGCGGGCTCCAACTCTTCACTGTCAGATGTTGAATTCTACGAAGGTTCCTCGCCACCAGAGTCCAGAAAACCCATCATCCAAGTCACATCAGAAAATTTTCGCTATGGCGAAGCATTCGCGATCACTGGCCTGTTCCGAGGAGATTCCGAGGCCAGCGGTAGCAACACTTGGGGTTCTGCCGTCAACTATCCTTTCATTCACCTCCGCTCCTTGGAAGGTACGGAGCACCATAGACTCATCCCCGACCCCCAGTCCAACTTCTGGGACGCCCCCAAGACTCTCACCGTCAGCAACCTCCCAAACACTATTCACCCTGGCTTTCACCTCCTGAGTGTCTCCGTCGCCGGAGTCTCCAGCGAACCCGTCCCCGTCGACATAGAGTGCAGCCTGGCCATCACTACCCAGCCTATCGATCAGGTTGTTGTCCCTACACAAACCGTCACCTTTGCCGTCGAATCCCAGGGCGGTCGTCTGTATCAGTGGCAAAGAAACGGCGTCGACATTCGCGAAGCCACTGGCTCCACTTATACAACTCCGCCAGTCACCTTCGACGACGACGGCGCCGAGTATCGAGTCTTGGTAGACGGCGGTTGCACCCGCGAGTTCTCCGAAACCGCCGAGCTCATCGTCACCGATTTTACCCCACCAGAAGTCGAAGTCACCCGTCCATCCGGCGGTGAGTACTGGCTCCTGACCGAACCGGAAGCCGATGTCTCCAACAGCGAGATCGTCGCCTGGACGATGAGCGCCAGCACCCGTATTTGCACCATCGACGTCGAGCTCATCTACTCCAACGACTTCGGTGCCTCCTGGTCAGACCCGATCACTCTTAAAACCTTTGGCGATACTGAGAGCTGCCCACCCCCAGGTCAGCTGGTGACCCATTTCAATTACGATCTTCCGACCTCACCGCCGTCGGGTACTCAAGGCTCTTTTTACAAAATCCGCGTCCGAATCACCGACCGGGGGGGCAATTCGATCTCTGCGGAAAGCACAAACCCTTTCTTTATGATCCGCCATGACGCCGACATTCGCACCCTCATCCTCACCAACTCTTCACGCATCGACACGACTCCCGATCTAAACTTCAGACTACAAACCCTCGCCGACCACCCGACCGTCAGCGGCTTCATCGTCGACCTCGCGGGCGTCACTGCCATCAACGATCTCTACGACGCCTGGGACAGCGGCGGCGCCACCGCCAACGACGTCCTATTCGCCGAAGGAGGGATCCATGACCACATCGTGAGCCTGCTCGAGATCTATCCTCAAACCGAATATCTCATCGTGGTCGGAGGCGACGACATCATCCCCCTGACCCGTCTCGTTGATCGCACCTTCCGCCTCCCTGAATCCGAGTACGCGGGCGTCTTACCACCGAGCACCGTCCGGCAAGCCCTTGCCGCCAACAAATACCTCAGCGATGACCCTCTGGCCACCCGTCATTCCTTGCGCCCCTCCCAACTCGACAGCAGTATCCATCTTGCCGATCTGAGCATCGGTCGTCTGGTCGAAACTCCGGAAGAGATCAGCGCAGCGATCGACGCCTACGTTGGCCAGGCCGGTGTCCTAGATCTGTCACTGCGCGAGCCCAAAGCCCTGGTCACGGGTTACGACTTCCTCCAGGACTCCGCACGGAGAATCGAAAGTCACTGGCGAACCATCTACAATCCCGAGGACGTTGACGGCCAACTGATCAGCGACGACTGGAACGTCGCCACGATTCAGGAGCGTCGTGAGCTGCTCGCCGACGCCCTCGCTCAGGCCCCCGGCTT
The DNA here is from genome assembly GCA_010016065.2 of Carybdea cf. marsupialis auct. non (Linnaeus, 1758). Taxonomy (NCBI): domain Eukaryota; kingdom Metazoa; phylum Cnidaria; class Cubozoa; order Carybdeida; family Carybdeidae; genus Carybdea; species Carybdea cf. marsupialis auct. non (Linnaeus, 1758). The sequence goes on along the minus strand of JAAAKL020000070.1, from coordinate 48,301 downwards.
CATGAGCCTCAACGGCCACGCTACCCACTTCGAGGAAGGCGTCCCGGGGGAAGACCGATTTGACATTCGAGGGCTTCACGCGACCGACATCGCGGCCCTCGACCTCACCGGCTGCATCGTCTACGCCATCGGGTGCCACGGCGGCCTCCCCGTCCCGGGCGAAGACGACCTGCCACAGAGCTTTCTCGGTGCCGGCGCTGCGGTCTATCTCGCTGGCAGCGGTTACGGCTGGGGATTGCTCGAAGGCATCGGTCTTGCGGAACGACTCGCCGTCATCCTTACCGAAGAGCTCGTGACATCGGCTGGCCAAAGCATCGGCGATGCCATTCGCCGCGGCAAACGACGCTACTACCACGAATCCCCCCGCTGGGACGCCTACGACATCAAGACCTTGCACCAACCGATCCTCTACGGTTTCCCGACCTACAGCCTGCAAACCGACACCGTCCCGCCATCGCCACTCAAGGTCCGGGTCACCCGCAATAAGTCGAGTAGCCCGCTGCCGCCTCATGTCGTCAGCCTCGAGATCCACTTCGACTTCACCGCCGAGGGCGTTTACCGAAAATACGATGCTGGCGGCTTCCCGACCGCCGACTGCCCGCCCGAAGGCTGCTACTACCAGCTCAACGGCCTGGCGACCGGCGAGTCCGACCTCCCGATCGAACCCTACTTTCGTTATGACTCCAGCCTTGCCGGTACCAGCCAACACGGCATCCTCTGGCTCGGCGGGCCCTACCTCGAAGAAGACGGTTGGACTCCGATCTTCGGCCGGATCGCCTCCAACGACGGCGAAGACATCGGCCAAAGCCCGACGCCGGAGAAGATCTTCCTGCCGCCGACCGGCCCACGGCCCACCGATCCGACCGACAACGAAGATCTCTGTCCGGCCCAGGACGATGACGTCAACAGCTTCGTCGTTACCACTGGCGAGCTCCTTCAGACCGAGGGCGATGGCCCTGGCGAGTACAGCATCCATCGCCTCGCGCAGGAAGTCGATCTCGAAGTCTTCTACTTCAACAACCCAGACGACCAAGGCCAGAATTGCGACCGCGAAGGCCCGGTCTTCAGTCCGGGCGGCGAGACTCACGAGCTGCTCGGCACCACCTTGCACTGGTCGGTCGACGTCCAGGACGACTCTGGCGTCTGGCGCGTGCTAGCCATCTGGGACGACGAGCAGACAGACCATTGGCGCCCCGTCGAGCTGACCTACGACGACGCCGAAGAGCGCTGGGTCGGCAGCCTGCCCGCGGCAGGGCGCGAGCGCGTCACCTACGTGCTGCAAGCTGTCGATAAGCGAGGCAATGTTGCCTGGAAAGAAGTCGACTCCGAGCTACCGCCCTCGGGCGTCCCCCTGGGACTCGTCGAGATCATCGAAGTCGTCATCGGCGAAGGCGACGCTGACCTCCAAGCCACGCTCGTCGCACCCAGCGAAGTCAACGCCGGTGATCGCTTCACGGCGATGCTCACCGCCTTCAACAGCGGTCCTGATCAGGCCAACCAACTCACCGCGACCCTGACGCTGCCCCCAGGTATGAGCTATGTCTTCGGTGGTAGCGACAGCTGGGCGTGCAGCGAGGGTGGCCCCGGCGTTGTTTGCGCCCGCGACGTCCTCGAAGTGGGCGAAACTACCGACATCTTCATCTTGCTCGACGCCCCTGGCGATTTCGGGGGCTCCAGCTTGCTCAGCGCCTGCGTCAATGCAGCCGAAGGCGATACTTCAGAGCTCAATCATTGCGATGAAGCATCCATCTTGGTGCTCGAAGACCATATGACCGACCTGGCCATCGACAAAGAAGACGGCGGTATTCCTGCCGTCCCCGGTCAACCGATCGCATACTCGATCACGGTCAGCAATCTGGGCCCCAACCCGGCCACCGACGCTGTCGTCACCGACATCTTCCCGCCCGAGCTGCTCGACGTCGCTTGGACCTGCACGGCGACCGTCGGATCGTCTTGCACCCCATCAGGCAACGGCGACATCGTCGATCTGGTCGACATCGCCAGCGGCGGCACCCTGGTCTACATTGCCGATGCAGTCGTCGACGAGAACGCCAGCGGTCCGGTGGTCAATACCGCGACCGTCGAAGCCTCTGATGCGATGGAAGATATCGATCTGTTCAACAACAGCGATCAAACTGTCACGGAACCGATCGCTGACTTCTTCACAGGCGGCTTCGAGACCGGCGTCGACGGCAACTGGCGGACGATCACCCTGGAACGAGCCTTCACCGACCCCATCGTGATCGCCAAGCCCGCCAGCCACAACGATGCCGATCCTGGTGTCGTGCGTCTGCGCAACGTCACCCCGACGAGCTTTGAGATCCGCTTCCAAGAATGGGACTATCTCGACGGCACCCATGCTAGCGAAACCGTCTCATATCTGGTCATTGAGCGAGGCGACTGGCTGCTTGCCGACGGCACCAAGATCGAAGCCGGTTCGATCGACACCGCCAACAGCAGACCGGGAGGAAGCCCTTTCGTTCCCGTCGCGTTCAACACGCCGTTCGTGAACCCGCCCGTCGTCCTTAGCGTCGTCGGCACCTTCAACGGCCCCGACGCCGTCGCGACACGCCATAGCAATGTCGTCACTTCTGGTTTCGAAGTGATTCTGCAGGAGCAGGAATCCAAGGGCGGGCACATCCCCGAGAGGATCTACTGGATCGCCTGGCAATCCGGTCAAGGCGCCGGCGAGGGGTCGGTACCGGCCTTCGAAGTCGGCTTCCTGCCGGAGGTGACCCAATCTTTCTCGCCGCTGCCTTTCGCCACCGCTTGGGTTGATCCTCCATGTTTCCTCGCTGATCAGCAGACGTTCAACGTGCCGGATTCGGCGAATCTTCGCCACCGGAACCTGACGTCCACCGGCGTCGAGATCCAAGTGGACGAAGAGCAGTCGCTGGACGGGGAGACGGACCACTCAGGTGAGACGGTGGGTTACTTGGCGTTCGCCTGCGAAAGACCCTGGTCGGGGCTCGAGGTCGGCCGACTGACGGTCAGCCACGCCTGGCAAACGGTTCAGCTTCGGGAACCCTTCTTAAGCCCCGTCGTGGTTGCCAAACCCGCCAGCTATCACGGATCCGATCCGACGGTGGTGCGTCTACGCAACGTCACTCCGACGAGCTTCGAGATCCGACTTCAGGAATGGAACTACCTCAACGGGACTCACATCGGCGAGACCGTCTCCTACCTGGTCGCCGAGCGCGGCAGCTGGGCGCTCCCGGGGGGTGGAGAGGTCGAGGCAGGGACAGTTGAGATCAGCGCCAGCCTGCCGGGCAACGAGCCCTTCGTGCCGGTACCGTTCAGCGTTCCGTTCGCTCAGACACCTCTGGTATTCAGCGTCGTCGGTTCCTTCAACGGTCCCGATACTGTGGCGACACGACAGAGGGCGGTCACTGCCGAAGGCTTCGAGCTGATCCTCCAAGAGCAGGAATCGAAAGGTGGACATATCCCCGAGACGGTCCACTGGATCGCCTGGACGCCAGGAGTCAGCTCGACCGCCGATCCGATCCCCTACCAAGCGAGGAGTTGGGCCGGAGTGACCGATGCGTTCACCCCGGTCGCGTTCGAGTCCTCGATGAGCGGTGAGGTCTGCCTGTTGTCGGACCTGCAGACGGTCCACGAGGGCGACTCGGCCAACCTCAGGTATCGCCATCTGACCGCTAACGGTTTTGAGATCCAGGTCGACGAGGAGCAATCCTTGGACTCGGAGACAAGCCACACCGGAGAGACCGTGGGTTACCTGGCGTTCGAGTGCCCCTGACCGGGCTCTCCCTCTGATTCAAGGCCGGAGCCCGAGAGGCTCCGGCCGAACATCTTTCAACCCGACCGGCACGTTCTCGCTCATTTCAGCAACAGCTTCATCGGTCGATCGTACGGTTCTCAACCGCCGCTCTCAGGTAGATTGCAACCCATGGACAACACCTGTCCTTTCCACATCAAAAAATACCGACTCGACCGCAGAATCGCGACCGGGGGTATGGGCGAGGTCTACCTCGCCCAGGACACCGAGCTCGAGCGCCCGGTCGCGGTCAAATTGATCCATCGGGACCGTCTCGAAGACAGCGACATCCGTCTCCTCTTCGAAAAAGAAGCCAAAGCGACCGCCCGGTTGCAACATCGCGCCATCGTTCGGATTTACGATTTCCTGCGTTGGCAAGATCACGAATGTCTGGTGATGGAATATCTCGAAGGCCAGAGCTTCAAGGCCTTCCTGGGGGGGGAGGGCAACTCAACGCCGGAGCGTATCCTGCCCATTTTTCTCGACGTCGTCGAAGGTCTCGCCCACGCCCACCACCAGGGAATTGTTCACCGCGATCTGAAACCGGGCAACCTCTGGATGACCCCCGAGGGCCAGGTCAAGATCCTTGACTTCGGTCTCGCCAAGCATGTCGAGCAAGAAACCTCATTGCTCGATGGCCGGGTGGTGGGCACTCCCTACTATATGTCGCCGCAACAGGCCAGCGGCGACCGGCTCGACCTGCGCACCGACCTTTTCTCTCTCGGCATCATCTTCTACGAGGCCTTGACCGGGGTCCATCCCTTCAAAGGCGATAGCCCTCGTGAAACTCAGGCCAACCTCAAAGGCGGTCGTCAGGTACCGGCGAGCGAGATCAACGACACGATCCCGGAAGAGATCTCGAGTCTGGTCGATCGCCTGCTGGCGAAAAACCCCGCCAAGCGCCCTCAGAGCGCCGACGAGGTGGCCGAAATCCTCGCCTCCACGCTGGACCAGCCGCGCTTGCCGAGCTCCGCGACCCGGCGCGAGCGTTGGACCCGCGTCCGCTTGAGCCTGGTCGTGTTGGCCTTGATGGTTGCCCTCGCCACCGTCGTTTACTTTCTGCTGTTTTCTCAGGACCCGGAACCCCGCCCCTCGATTGTCGTCCTCGGCAACACGCGAGATGACGATCCCTGGGTAGCCACCGCGGTGGTCGAAATCTTGACCGCTCACCTTGGCGGCGACGACGCTCTCCTGGCGCTCCCGAGCCTTCATTCCACCTACGTCCCGGCGCCGAAGGCTCTGACCCAAGGTGCCATGGAAGACCTGCGCACGGCTCTGAGAGTCGACCACTTCGTGCTCTCGGAGGCGTCCAGGGCCGACGATGCCTGGCACGTCCGGCTTCGGCTCGTCGATGCCCACCAGGGCAAGGTGCACGCCGAGGCCTCGATCGAGACCACTGCGGTCGAGGATGAGCTCGAAGCGCTGCTCGAAAACGCCGCCATTCAGCTGCGCGCGAGGCTCGGTCATGGAGCACTCGCTCCCGACGCCCTACGCGGGGCCCGGGCTTCCTTCCCCGACGGAGCCGCCAGTCGCTTCTACGCTGAGGGGCTGGTGGCATCCCGGCGCCATCAGCCTCGCACGGCCCGAACCGCCTTTGCACAAGCCATCGCGAGCGCACCCGACGCCCCGATGCCCTATCTTGCCCAAGCCATGGCTCTGACGGCGCTCGGCGAGCTTGACGCGGCGGGCGTGACGGGCAGTCGAGCCGAGCAGCGGTCAGAACCGCTGGGCACTTCTTTGCGTCATGAAATCAGCGCTCGCAACACCGCCGTGGCGGGCGATTGGCCAACCGCCACCGAGTTCCACCGAGCCAACTTCGAACGTCACCCCGACGTCCTGCGCCACGGACGACACCTCGCCGAAGCCCTGCTGCATCAAGGGAAGGCCAAACCAGCCCGCGACATGCTCGCTGGGCTGCGCGAGCACTCCCTGTCTCGCCTCGACGACGGCAAGCTCGATCTGGTCGCCGCCTTCACTGCCTTTCACCTCGGGGCTCTCTCCTGGGCCAGGGCTGCCGCGAGCCAGGCGATAGAGATCGGCGAAACTCTGACAGCTCCACGCCTTATCGCCGAAGCTCAACTCGTCCTATCCATGACTCTGACTCGCTTGGGCGAACGCGACGACGCCGATCGCGCTTGGGACGCGGCACGCATTGCCGCCGCCCAGACCGGCGATCGGCTGATTCTCCTCGACGCATTCAGCCTAGGCCTCGACAGCTTGATCTACCGGGGCCAGATCCACGAAGCCCTCCGTCAATTCCAGCGCCACCGCGAGCTCTACCGTGAGGCCGGCGACCGTCTCCATGAAGCCCGGATGGCTCACAACCTGGCGACGGCATTGATGGATCGAGACCCCGACGCCGCGACCCTGCTGCTCAGCGATGCCCGGGCGATCTTCAGTCGCCTCGACCTGCACAAACACGCCGCCGCCGCCGAATATGGGCTCGGCTTCCTGGCCCAACTTCGCGGAAACCTCGCCGCTGCCCACTCTCACTATCGGATCGCCCTCGACGTCTTCACCGAGCTCGACGACAAAGTCTACCGCGCGGTGGTGCTGAACGGCCTCGGTGAGCTAGCCTTCTTTGCCGCCGATTTCGAACAAGCCCTGAGCCTCCACGACCAAGCCCTGGCGATCAACAACGCCTTGCCCAGACCTTCGGGCGTCGCCTACAACACCTTTCGCATCGCCGAAGTTCAGCGTCATCAGAACAAGCCCGAGATGGCTCATCAGAACTACCTGAAGGCCCTCGATGTCCGCGAGGAACTGGGCGACCTGCTGGGAGCCGCCGAAACCCGTATCGGCCTGGCCCGGCTCGAGCTCGCGCGCCAAAACTTCGGCAATGCTCACGCTGAGGCTCGGAAAGCTTCGCGAGCCATGCTCGATCGGGGCGCGATGGATCTCTTCATCCTGGCACGAATCACAGAAGCCCAAGTCTACTTGGCACAGGGCGAGCTCGAGACCTCCCGAGCGCTGCTGGACGAAATCGAGCTTCATGCCCAGCAGAGCGTCGACCGGCGCGTCGGCTATGAGGTCCGGCTCCTAGCCGCCCACCTCAGCGAAGACTCACAGGAGCTCTCGAAGAGACTTGAGCAACTGGCCGCGAACGCAGCTGCTGGGGGTGACCTCCTCTATGCCGCTGAGGCTAGACGAGTCAAGGGCACCCTCTCGGGAGCCGTTCGGAAATGAATGGCCGTTATTAGGCAGAACGGCCAAAACAGCCTCTTCAGGGCGATACCGTAAGGACTCTATGAAAGATATCAAGAGATTGATCCTCGAACGGCTCAACGAGACCTGTCGGTCGCTCGACCTGGACGACATGGGAGAGGTTCAATGGAGCGACGGCCAAATGATTCGGAAGTGCGCCCTGCGTGCTCAACGCGGAGAGCTCTCGGGCTGGAACGACTTCATGACGCACGTGAATTCAAATCGTGACGTCGCGCGCGGAATCATTCACATGTTTAGAGACCTTGGGTGGGCAAATGACTCTGCCGAGAACAATCGCATGGAGTTGACGCTGCCCGAGGACTATCCCCCCATCGATAATGAACGAAACAAGAGTTGGTTGCCCTGTTGAATTCATATTGGGAAATAGAGGACGAGAAACCGAAGAAACCGAAGCGTAGCGCCATCATGTACATCGAAGAGAAACCCGGACTCACTGGGCATGCGCGAATCGGCCGAGTCACATTCTCAGCGACGAAAAAGACGATCTATTTTGGTGGTCGCAAGCTACGATCCCTGAAAGGTGCGGGATATAAATCCAACTACTACGACGTCGGATCCGGACTCAAGTACTGGATATCCAACTGCAAGAAAGATGGCAACGACACTTTCTACCCCGGCATCGTTGAGATCGATGAAGACGCTCGCGAGGAGTACTGGCTAACAATTCGGAGCAAGCCCGACTGCGTTCACCTGACGAAGTTTCGTTCCGAAGGGAAATACTCAAAACGGCGTCCGTCTTGAGCATCACCGAGATGACTGGCATCGAAGCGGCGATCAGGTCATGAACGTCTCGGCGCCTGGCAGCAGCCTCCGCGCGCAATACCCGCCAGAATCACCTGTCTCGCGGCAGCATGTAATTGCTCGTAGCGACGAAGGGGGCGCCCTGGATCTTCTTGATCGGCTACAGTCCAACTTCGCGCCTGGACGGCATCTGACCACAAAGACAAAGCGGCCAGGGTCTGACGATCGGCTCCTGACAGAACCCGGAATCGATGGAACGTGACCACGGCCACTTCTGCCATCTCGTCCAACTCGCCACATAAATGAAGTATCGCGGCGAGATCGAGACCCACGAGGGCGATCTCCCAGGGCAATCGGAGGTGCTCGAACCCCGCTAACGCTCGGCGGAGAAGCCGTGTGGCCTTGCCATGACTGCCAAGCCGAGCCCAGATGATGGCCTCGACCCAGAAAAGGCGATATCGCTCCGGACACCTTACCCGCCCCTTGAGAAGCTGGTGACAGTTTCGGAGGAAAAGCAAGGCCGTTTTCTGATCGGCCAACGACTTGGAGTCCGAAAGCGCCAAGGCCAGATTCTTCGCCGCGGTTGCATGGACTCGCTGCTCAGCTGGAGAACTACCGTTAGCCGACAAGGTCAGAGCCTCACCAAACGCGTTCACCGCCTCTTGGTACCGACCGAGCTCGGCCGCCAACACGTAACCCAGCGACACCAGCGCTGCCGCAAGCGGTGCGCCGTCGATCTTGCGCAAAGTCGCCACGGCACGAGACGCCAGGCGGAGAGCCTCTTCTGGCCGTCCCTGGCAGGCTCTGAGGGTCGAGAGGCGACGATCTGTATCGCCTCGCACAACCTCGGTGATGGGCTCGGAGTCCAGGAGCTTGCATGCCTCGCGGTAGGCTCGGGCTGCAGCGTCAGGATCGCCGGAAGCTCGATGGGCGGATCCCAGGATAGCCCACGCCTGGACCAAACGAGAACGGTGTTCTCGGCGCCCTTCAGGACTGTCTCCCTCAGAAGCTTTGAGCGCCAGATTCGGTGCGATCTGCGCCCACCGGCGGCCAGCTTGCGGATCATGAAAGATCTGATCGTCGAGCCATTCGAAAAATAGCGTCAGAAACGCCGGCCGGGTATAACTCTTACTCCGCAGCAGCGACTCCGGATCCTTCGGCAGCTCGCGAAGCAAGCGCTTGGCATAATCATTTGAATGGGGCATATCGCTCAGAGATTAGCAGAAAGCGGATGCAGGGAGGCCTCCCCGCATCCGCGAGCAGCCGGCTAACCGTCTGGAACCGAGTACGGGCCATACCCAGCCGTCAACGTCGTCTTGACGCTCATCGGGACCTCCTCTGGGGTTGATCAGTCAGTACCTCGAGCGCGAGCACGCCTCACGCTCGCCAGACAAGGAAGAACCCTCCCGCGAGAGATGCGAGAGGCCTCCGGTCCTCATCAAACTCCATTAGCCATTCGGAACTGAGCATGGGCCATGACCACTCGGAACCGAGTATGGACCGTGCCCGGCCGCCAACGTCGTCTTGACTTTCATTCGATCTCCTCTCAGGTCGGAAGATGAGCCATCAGAGCATGAGCACGCCTCACACTCGCCAAAGTCGGCCGAGGCCGAACGCTTCGGCAATCGTCACCGCCATTCTGAGGACAGACAGTGAGCTGAGATCCCTCCCGACACCTTTTTCGCCAAAAAACCGAGGAATGACCGACCGATCGGTCGATTCAAACGGGCTGCACCAGAGGTTTTCCCTGTGTAGATTCCTGCCAGCCGTTACGAATCTGTACTGATGCGAGCACCTGCCGGCATGTTCTGACGGTCAGATAAGAAAAGAGCCGACGGGACTTGGTGACTTGCCTCAAGAGGAAGGAGGAGATCCGCATGACTTGCATCGTGGCAGTGACGGACGGTCAAACGGTGGTCCTTGGCGGCGATAGTGCTGGCACCCGGGGCCAAGAACTCCGTCTGCGGGCAGATCCGAAAGTGTTTCGGGTCGGCGGCTACATCATCGGCTTCACCACCTCCTTTCGGATGGGTCAGATTCTGCGATATGGCGTTGATCTCCCAGAACCGTCACCGGAAGTCGAACCTGATGACCTGGATCGCTTCCTGGTCGCCGAGTTGATCCCGGCCGTCCGGCAGGCCTACGCGGAACACGGCTTCGCTAAGACCGCAAGATTCTCTTCCAACGCTTCACCCACGGTCGCCGAAGAAGGCCAAGAAGTCGGCGGTCTGTTTCTGCTCGGCATCGCCGGTCAGATCTTCGAGGTTGGCAACGACTACCAGGTCGGTCGACCAGCCGTCCCATACTCGGCCATCGGTGCCGGCTCTTTGGTCGCCCTGGGCGCGCTCCATGCGTTGGAGTCGCATCAGGATCTTTCGCTCCGAGAGCGGGCGACCCGAGCGCTTGCGGCTTCAGAAGCTTATAGTGCTTCGGTTCGGAGGCCGTTCCAATTTGTCGAGTTGCCGTCGTCCCCAGCCTCCGGACCTCGCGAGGTTTCGACGTCGCGCCTGCCAATGTCTGTCCGCGCAAGGTCTTGATCGAAGGACCCGTCAGACGGTGACTCCGGGGTCACCAAGGCAACCGAGGCGGCTGGAATCGTTCTCTTCCAGGCTCTCTTGGGCAGGTCCCTGGCCGCTGCAGATCTCCGCAAGGCGGATTTGCGAATGCTAATGGGCCCTGCAGGTTTCGGCACTGATGCCGTTGGATCCAATCTGACGGCATCGGGAAGATGCAGAGGAAACATTGGATGCAATGAGCGCCTATCGGAAGTCCTCTCCTGGCGTAATGGATCCAATAAACCGATATCGCAAATGAGATAGCAGTCCATTGGTCCTTATACGTCGATATGTGATGTCAGATTGCCTCATTAATTTCTGTAAACCCCTTCGGAGTTCATCACTTTGCCACTCAGACAGACGTATATAGTCATCATTGACATCAATTAGCGACATAAACAGACATATACGAGCTAACTTGAACTCCAATGGCATGATTTTCTGCCGAATCTTCATGATCCCGACATATAATCCCTATGCTAGCCCTCTGAAGGGCTGACGTCGGTGCACGCAAGGCAGGACTGCGAAGAGGCATTGAGAATGGCGGATCCCAAAGCGGCGCTCGTCCTCAAGTTTGGCGATAAGGAGGTTCGCTATGAGGCGAATCGCGAGGCCGTTGAGGCCCAGCTTGAGCACGTTATCGGCCGGTTCTTAGAGGGCGCGTCGACCGACGCCCAGATCAGCCTCACGGACCTATCGCCCGTCGACTCCGGCGATTCTGCTCCGTCACCGGTCGCCGCACCCATCGCTGCCTCGAAATTGTCCGAAGAGCAGCTTCTGAAGCAACTCTTCGTCATTTCTCGCAGCGGCCATTTACGGCTGCGCCAGCTGCCGCCGCGCACTGCTGACGCTTTGCTCCTGGTGCTTTACGGCATGCGCAAACTCCAGAACCGCACCTGGGTTCACGCGCCGGGCATGACCGGCGCCGCACGCGCCTCAGGCGCCCGATTCGAACGCGCCGACCGATTGCTCGCCGCTTACCAGGATCTGGTCGAAGGCTTCGGCCAGCGTCGAGGCAAGCGCTATCGCCTGACCGCTGCCGGCCGCGAGTACTGCGCCTCCTTGGTTAGGAGCCTGGTGGATCCGGCCGCGATCACCGACGTCGAAGCAGACACTTCCACCCGCACGCCGACCGGTGACGTCGACTCCGAGGCGGCGGCGACCGAGCCTCGCATTCCCGAGAAAGTCACCAAACGCTGGAAAGGCTGTGCGCTCTTGACCGTCACGGAGGCAGCAGAGCAGCTCGGGATCGACGAGGCAGAAGTCGGCAGAATGCGACGGCGCTGGCAGCTGCTCGGTCTGCCCGGCGGTAACCGCAAGCAGCGGCTTTTTTTCTACCCGGTGTTTCAGATCAATACCGAGCGTCGTGAGATCGACCCCAACGCACGAGTGGTCACTCAGCTGATCGGTCGCGTCTGCGACTCGTGGGCTATCGCTGAATGGTACCAAGAGATCGAGCCTGAGCTCGGCCGGCGGCGTTTCGAGCTGATCGGGACGCCAGACGCGGAGGTCGTCGTCCGGGCAGCCAGAGCGAGGCTCGGGTACCGCGACTGACGTCAGCGGCGCATCGCTGAGGTCTCAGATTCTTCGCTCATGCCGAACTCAAGCGCGGGTAGCAACTCTTCAAGAGCTGACCGAGGTGGCTGGCACTGAAGAGGAAGAGCAGTCAATATTGCCCGATGGGGCGCGACCGACCAAAGTCTCTGCTAGCAGCGAGATGGGAACGAACTGAGAGGCCGCAAAGCAACTCATGGCTCTCGAGGGAGAAAGAATTTCGTAGGATCTTGTCGCGTATCCCAGAGACGCACGATTATGAGACTCTCTTCTTGGATAAAATAGTAGATCTTGTAGTGCCCCACGACTTGCTGACGATATTCCTTTGTCATCCCAAGATCGACTGCAGACCCCATCCTGGGCATCTCAGCCAGCCCATCGATCGTCTTAAAGAGACGCCGTAGCAGGCGACGAACTGCGCTCTGACTTCGCGGCTCTAGATAAGCATAGATCCGTGCGAGATCTCGATCGGCCGACTTCGACCAGACGACCTCCACGTTACGTGTCCTCCGGTTCTCCTGCGAGCCATTTGGCGCGCATCTCCTCATGAGTCACGACGCGCCCCGCTTCAACGTCCCGCTCTCCTTCCCGCAAAGCCGCGACCAGAGCTCCATGCTCCGCTGCCTGTTGCAGACGCTCGTATTCATTGACGGCCAGGACGACAGCGACGCCACGACCATGGCGGGTCAAGACTACGGGACGGCCGGTGTTTGCTGCCTGGGTCACGATCTCACTACCTTTGGCCTTGAGATCGGAAATCGGACGTATGTCTCGACTAATCGTTAACTGAGGCATATTTAACTCCGTATTTGGATCTCTTTCGGCATCCAATTCTAGCAGAGCACGCCTTAGACGGCACAACCCGCATATTTAGCCTGCCCGACCAGAACTTGACTCCAGGACCAAGCACTCGGGCGCTCGCCCTCAAGCTTGGCGACAACGCGATCGTTTCCCCCGCCACGAACCCTCACCGGCTCGACGAGCTCAAGCGGCTCGGAAGCGAGTCAGGGCACGGAGTTCGACCAGGCGGAAACGTCGCCGGATTCAAAACCGTCTTCAAAAATAGAACAGTTGGGAAACGCGGTTCGGTCCGACACGGGCGCCGCCGGGACCCCAAGAGGACTAGCATAAGTTCTCGTCGTCTGGCAGAGCGTATCGGTGACTTGAAGCGTGACATCAAGGTCGTTTGTCGCGCCGAAATTCACCCAGAAATGTCCATTCAAATCCGAGCCGTCGAACATCTTGACCGCTAGCTCAGGATTATTCTTGGTAAAGAACCAGAAGTAGCCAGAGTGGCTCGTGAGACCGACAGGGATTCCATCTTCCTTATCGCCGGTAACGTCACTCCAGTTGACCTCCAGCAAAAAACGACCGTCAACCAACTCGAGTACGGTGTCGCCTCGATGCTGAGTCGTTTCCTCGCGATCTGCATGCACCGCGGGACAGGTCGCGAAGGCGTCGGTATCCAGCAGATATGGGTAATCTCCCAGAGGCGTGTTGTAGGTCCGCGCGATGTCGGTCGCGGTGTCAGTCACGATCACCGCTTGGAGGTAGTCGGAAAGGCCGACAGCGAAAACCCAATATCGGTTGTTGATCGCACAACCGTCTAACACCTTGATCATCAAATCGAGATATCGCGTATCGTCGTAATAGAAGAAACCGGTCGAGTCGTCGACGATCTGGGGTAGAACCTGACCGTTACCGGTATTTGTGTCGAAATCTTCCCAGGGCACTTCTACAGAGAATCGGTTCTCGAGCAGGCACAGTGTCTCTGCCCCGGGAACGCAGGGGTCAGCGCTCAGCTCGGTCGCACCTGCCAGACTGAGAGTCACTATCATCATCACGAAGATCTGCGGTGTCGATCGCATGGTTTCCTCCTCGATTCAGCCTGCCACCAAGCTCCCTGATCGGTGACTTCCTTCGAAGGACAACCCAGAGGCCCTCCGAATCGGAGCCGGAGTGTACCCCAGACAAGCTAGCCGTTTCGCCTAGATCCACGTCGGCTGGGACAAGCTGCCGTCCTTAGGGACACCCTGAGGGGCGAGCCGCGTCGGTCACGCCAATTCGGTCGCGGACGTCACTCCTCAGGAGTGCGGTGATTCGCTCCAGGGCACCAGCCTGAGTAGAATCATTCGATCCGAAGGCGCGGTCGAGGAACTCGAACGTCTGCTCGATCGAGGAAAGCGCTCTTTCAACCAGGGCACAGGACCCGACGAACTCGAAGTGGTTAGCTGACGATGCGCGACGAATACACGATCCCCAAAGAGCTGGCACGGGTCACTCTGCATCCGCCTGGGATCGATACGGCGGTCTTCCTTTCCCGCTCGGCCCGTCTGCACGCCGGGCACGAAACGATCTTGGACCTCGTCACCTCGGAGAAGCCGTTTCTTCCCACCTATCCGCAGAGCGGCGTGGTGCTATTCCGCAAAGACCATCTGTCGTGGATTCGAATCCATGATCCGCTCGAGAACGAGGAGAGCTTCTTCGAGATCGCCGACTATGCTCGACGGCTGCCGGTCCATCTGGTCTTCGCGGACGGCAGTGAGTTGAACGGCGCTTTCGTGGTCGTCGCACCGGACGCATCCGCTCGCGTTTCAGACGTCGTCAATTCAGCGGAGCGGAGTTGGGTCCACTTCGAGGATGAACAGAGCCACTATCTGATCAATCTTCAGCACTTGCGCTCGATTACTCCCGTCGACGACGCTTAAATTTTGCCGCCAAACCGGAAGCTGGAGCTTTTAAAGATGGCCGTGATGGACAAAGTGCTCGCTTCGATGCGTCAACGAGGGGCCCAAGGGGTGACGATCATCGCTGGTGAGGTTCCGCGATTCGAAACCGCCAAAGGGCCCAAGGCGATCGTCAAGAACCCTTTGAGCGACGACAAGGCGATGCAGTACTTGGCGGAAGTGGCCTCCCCCGAGGTGGTCGCTGCCCTTCAGGAAAAAAAAGATGCCACGTGGCGTTATCGCGGTTTTGAGGTCGAAGCCTCCTTCGCCTCCGGAAAGTTAGTTGCCAGATTTCGCGAGTCGCAAGCGGCCCCGATCGCTGCGGGTCCGCCGGCAGACGCTGTTGCACCCGGAGTTTCTTCTCCAGCTCCACCTCTACCGGTCGCCGTGGCTGAACCGGTCGCCGTCGCTGAGCCGGTCGCCGTCGCCGTGGCTGAGCCGGTCGTGGCTGAGCCGGTCGTGGCTGAGCCCATTGCCGTCGCTGAGCCGGTCGAGGATGGGCCCCCGATCGACGCGCTCTTCCGAACCATGATCGCGCGCGGCGCGTCAGACCTCCATCTGCGCATCGGGGAGCCACCCCTGCTGCGCGTCGATGGTGGCATGGCCAGGATCGAAGGACAGGCACCGATCGATGCCGAGAGGATGCGCAACTATCTCGACCCGATCTGCCCGAAGAGAAATCAAGAAGAATTCGCGGCGGACGGTGACACTGACTTCGCTTACTCGATCGAAGGTTTGGCGCGCTTTCGCTGTAACTACTTGCTCGATCGGTACGGCCGCGGCGCCGTGTTTCGTCAGATTCCCAACGACATCCTGACCGCTGAAGACCTGAAGCTCTCGGACCACATTCTCAAACTTTGTTGGCTCTCCAAAGGCTTCGTCGTGGTCACGGGCCCCACCGGCTCCGGAAAATCCACGACCCTCGCGGCGATGGTCGACTACATCAATCGAAAACGCACCGACCACATCATCACCGTCGAAGACCCGATCGAATTCGTGCATCCGAACAAGGGTTGCATCCTCACCCAGCGCGAGATCGGCGTCCACACCCAGGGTTTCAAGCGGGCCCTACGCGCCGCTCTCCGGGAGGACCCGGACATCGTCCTGGTCGGCGAAATGCGAGATCTGGAGACGATCTCGATCGCGATCGAGACGGCGGAAACAGGGCATCTCGTCTTCGGCACGTTGCATACCACGACCGCCCCCTCAACGATCGATCGCATCATCGACCAATTCCCTGCCGATCGCCAGAATCAGATTCGCACGATGCTTTCAGAAAGCCTCAAAGGGGTCATCGCCCAGGTGCTTTGCAAGCGAAAGGAAGGCGGCCGAGTTGCGGCGCTCGAAGTGCTTTTGGTCAACAATGCGATCGGCAACTTGATCCGCGAAGGCAAGACGTTCCAGATTCCTTCGATCATGCAGACCCAAAAGAGTGCGGGCAACATCACGCTCAACGACTCTCTCCTCGAGTTGGTCAAGAAACACGTCGTCGAACCTCAGGAAGCCTACCTCAAGGCCGTGGACAAGGACGAGCTGTTAAACCTCTACAAGCGACACAACATCCGATTCGACCCTGGCAAGATGGCCGATGGTGAAGGATGAAGACTCGGTGAGGCATAAGCCTCAATCCGCCTGCCACCGGTAGCGTTTCAGATCGACTCTGCCCCGGTCGTTGAACGCGATCCCTTCTTCTTCCAGCAGATGACGCTGGAACCCTTCGTAGCCGGGCTCCGCCCGCGCACTGACTTGCCCCTGCGCATTGATCACCCGGTGCCAGGGGACTGTGTCGTCGTTCAAGGCGTGCAGGGCATAGCCCACCTGACGGGCGTGGCCGGGTAGCCCCGCTTCGGCCGCGACTTGACCGTAGGTCGCCACCCGCCCCTCCGGAATCCGACGGACGACGGCATAGATCCGTTGATAGTTGTTATGACCAGGCTTCATGCTGGCAAATCGTATACGGTATTAGCTCGTCGCCGAATCCCCTTGTCTGACCTGGAGGTCGTCCGATGCACCTTCGCCTGATCGCCTACCTGATCGCCGCTGTGACTCTCGCCATCCTCACTGCCTGTGCTCCACCGACCGACGAGGGAACGACCGCCATCCGCCTGGTCGATCGATTCGCGGAAGCGACGATCGAAGGTGGCACCGCGGATTCCGAGCCGCCGACGATGGTTCATGGCAGCGCGTGGCGATTCGACGGTGAGGCCGGCGACGACGTCACCTTTGGCTGGCAGGCTGGAGCCGCGGTCGAAGATCTGACGGTGCGCGACGGTCGACTCGCCGGGCGCACGACCGGCGACTTCCCCGTCCTCCATGTCGAGCGCACCGCGGGCCTCAGCGACGACGATCTACTCCACTCGATCGAGCTGGATCTCCGAGTCTCGGCCGGCACTGAAATCTCCTTCTCTTCTTCGGACGATGAAGAGCTCAATCTCGGTCGGGTCCTTGGCCAGGCACAGACCTTTCCTTGGACGTCGAAAGCGAAGCTGACGCCCGGTGATGAGATCCAGCACTACTCGATTCGGCCGGGCACCGACGTCGCGGCCTCGGAGCTCCGGCACTTGCTGTTGCGACCGACCGACGCCGAAGGCGCCGAGTTTGAGCTCCAGGCTCTGCGGCTGGTGTTTCGCCGGGAGCACCTGGCCGCGACCGGCGCCGGCATCGGCTGGCACGGCATGTCGGACGTCTACCACGAAGCCATCGCCACCCGCAGCTCGGAAGTCGCCCGTTTCGCCGTCGAGCTGCCCGCTCGACCCTGGCTCGATCTTGCTCTGGCAGCGATCGACCTCGGGGCCGTCCGCTTCTCCGTCACCGTCACCCCCGAGGGCACCGATCAGGAGCAGACGGTGCTCGAGCGTACGCTGACCACCCCCCATCGATGGGAACCGGCGGCAGCCGACCTCGCGGCCTATGCCGGTCGGTCCGTCAGTTTGGCGTTGCGAGTCGAGGGCGACGGCGCCGCTGTCTCCGGCTTCTGGGGATCGCCGGTGGTGCGCAATCGTCTCGCCCCGAGCCCTGCTCGCCACAACGTCGGCTCCGACGGTGCAAAGCGGCCTCAAGGGGTGATCGTTATCCTCGGAGACACCCTGCGGAAGGATCATTTGAACGCCTGGGGTTATGGCCGAAAGACGGCTCCGACCCTGACCGCCCTAGCCGATGGCGGGGTGCGTGCGGAAGATTGCATTTCCCAGGCGACCTGGACCAAGGTCTCGGTGCCATCGATCTTTACCTCTTTATACCCCCTGACGACTGGCGTCCACGACATGGTCGATCGACTGCCGGCGTCGGCGAGCACAATGGCCGAAGTCTTTCGCGACGCCGGCTACGCCACCCTCGGCATGTCGTCGGTTCCCTTCACCGGTCGGATGACCAATCTGCACCAAGGCTATGAAGAGTTTTATGAGTCCGCCTGGCTGCCACGCGGCGGCAACGCCAAGACCGCTCGCATCTACGTCGACCGCCTGACCGAATGGCTTGAGCACCACCGAGACGCGCCGTTCTTCGTCTTCCTGCACGTCTTCGACCCTCACAGTCCTTATCTGCCCTATGCGCCCTACGACACTCTCTGGGGCCAGCCCGGCGACCAGGAGGAATATAAGAAGCAGCAGGACGCGTCGCGGGCACACATCGAAAATCCACTGATGAAGCGTTTCGGTATGCCTCAACGCCACGAGCTGGAGGCGGCCGGGATCGATCCGGAGGCCTATGTCGCACTCGAGCACGACGCCTACGACGGCTCGATCCGGGGCATGGACGTCGAGATCGCTCGCCTGCTCGAGCGCTTGAGCCAGCTCGGACTTGCGGAGAACACCCTGATCGCTTTCCTGAGCGACCACGGCACCGAATTCTTGGATCACGATCGCCACTTTCATGGCCACAGCGTTTATGGCGAGCTGGCGCGGGTGCCGTTTCTGCTCAACGGTCCGGGGGTGCCCGCCGGACGAGTGATCTCGGAGACCATTCAATCCTTGGATCTGATGCCGACGGTGCTCGAGCTCGCTGGCCTGCCGGCTCCGGAGACGATGCAGGGGCGCAGCCTCGTGCCCCTCTTTCAGACGGCAGAGCCCGACTCGCAGGTCGCCGGCCGACGAAACTTGCCGGCTTTCACCCAAAAAGCGCCAGTCGACGCCGAGGAATTGCAGCGCGGTGCGCTCGAGTCTTATGCCATCGTGCACGATGGCTGGAAACTGATCCACAACCCGCAAGTGATCGATGACCATCCGGAATTCGAGCTCTATAACCACCTCGAAGATCCGCTCAATCTCCACGACCTGGCGGATCAGCGGTCGGAGCTGATCGAACCTTTGCTCGAGAAATTGAACGCTTGGCGCGAGAGCGCTGAAGCCGCGCGACTGGCGCCAGACTCGGCTCTGGCCGAGAATATGAGCGACGAAGATTTAGAACGCCTGCGCAGCCTCGGCTACGTGCAGTAAATCTACATGCAGCAAATCGACGTGCAATCCATCAAGGAAGACCCATGAAAGACGACTATCGACCGGCAGCGACCGAAACTCCGGATCGCTCGGCTCTGGCTCCCGCGACCCGTCTGATCCATGCCGGAGCGGAGGTCAACGAAACCTCGGCGCTCAGCATGCCGATTTATCAGAGCTCCACTTTTCGTTTCGACAGCGCCGAGCATGGTGCCGATCTCTGCCAGGCGACGGCGCCCAGCCATCTCTACACCCGCTGGGGCAACCCCACCACGAGGGCGCTCGAGCTGGCGCTCGCTGACGTCGAGAATGCCGAAGCGGCCCTGGCTTTCTCGTCCGGCATGGCCGCTGGGGTCACCGCGGTGATGCCGATGGTGAAAAGCGGCGATCACGTGGTCGCTGCCAACTGCCTCTACGCCGGCATGACCGAGCTCTTCGAGCGCGTCCTGCCACCCCTGGGGGTCGAGACCACTTTCGTCGACCCGGAGGAGGATGGCGCCTTCGAGCAGGCTCTGCGCCCCGAGACCCGCCTGATTTATGTCGAAACGCCAGCCAACCCGACCCTCGCGATCACCGATCTCGAAGCGGTCGCCAAAATCGCCCGCGCCCGCGGCGTCTTCACCCTGGCGGACAACACCTGGGCCTCACCCTGGAATACACGGCCACTCGATCTCGGCATCGATGCCGTCATCCACTCCGCGACCAAATACCTGGGTGGCCATTCCGACGTCATCGCCGGTGCTGCCATGGGCAGCCGTGAGTGGATCGAGCGCGTCTGGCCTTATCTCAAGATCTTTGGCGGCTGCCCCAGCCCCCACGATGCCTGGCTCCTGCACCGCGGCCTCAAGACCCTCGGCCTGAGGGTCGAGCGCCAGAACGCGACGGCCATGGCCCTCGCCGAGTTTCTGATCGAGCATTCGCAGGTCAGCCAAGTCTATTACCCCGGTCTGCCGGACCATCCGGGGCACGACGCGGCCCGCCGTCAAATGCAGGGCTTCGGTGGCATGCTGTCGTTCGAGGTCGAAGGTGGCGTCGAAGCCGGTCGCACCATCCTGGATTCGCTCGAAGTCATCACCCACGCCGTCTCGCTCGGCGGCGTCGAGACCTTGGCCGTCCACCCGGCGTCGACCACCCACGCACCCCTAACGGCCGAAGAACGCCATCGCGCCGGCATCTCCGATGGCTTGATCCGCATGTCGGTGGGTCTGGAAGAAGCCAGCGATCTGATCGCCGACCTGGAGAGAGCCTTCGCCGCTTGTTAACAACCTAAATCTCGACAGAACGCGACGAGCTCGGCGTCCACCGAATCCTCGAACCACCCGCGAGCGCGCAGCCGCTCGACTACCGGCCGCGCGTCCTCGGGTCGTCCGAGACGCAGGACCGCTAGAGCATAACCTTCGAGGAGGGTCGACTCGACACCGTCCGGGGATTGCGCCTCGGGGGTCAAAAGGGTCGCGATGCGTTCCCAGATCGCGTCGGCCTCCGAGCGTCGACCGAGCTTGCGCAAAACCAGGCCTCGGGTCCACAGGTCGGATGCCAGCCACTGACGCAGATCATCGTCCTCCGGCGCATCCGCCGATAGGCGTTGCCAAAATTCAATCGCCTGGGACGAAGAGAGCAGGGCAGACTCCAGATCCCCCTGCTGCTCGTGGATACTGGCAATCGCCGAATGGTCGTTCGCCAGCCCGATTTGCCATTCGATATTCGACGGCTCCAGCTTGAGCAGACGCTCGGTGATGGCTAGCGCCTCGCGGTAGCGTTCGAGCGCATCGGGCTGCCGGCCAAGCTCCTCCAGATGCTCGGCGAGGCGACGATTCTCCCACGCGAATCCATGTTGCCAACGACTGTTCGACGGATCGGCACGGATGAGATCCTGATAACAGCCATAGGCCTGCTCGATGGCCGCCAAGGACTCCGCGGGCTGATCGAGGCGCTCAAAACTCTGCCCCAAGCCTTGCCCGTACATGACCGCCAAACGAAACTTGTAGTGGAGCCGCGCCGGATCTTCTTCCGCCAAGCTCTGGTAGACGGCGATCGCGCGGGCAAATGCGTCTTTGGCCGCGAAAGCGTCATCGACGTTGAAGAGATAGAACAGGCCGAAGGCATAGTGGACCTCCCCCAGGGTCTGCCGCCATTCGGCGCGGTCGGGGTCCCGATGCACCAACCTGGAGGCGGCAGCATAGGCGGTGTCTAACACCTGCCGAGTCTCGGCGCGACGATCAGGTCCCAGATGGCGGAGGATCATGGCGAGCTGTCGGTGGCTGAGCGCCAGCTTGTTCTGCCATTCCAATCGCTCCGGCCAAGCATCGACTAGCTGTTGGTGAATATCCCGGGCGGTGGTTGCGGCCACCGCCGCCTCGTCGAAATCGCCTTGCTCTTCGAGCACCTCAGAAACGATGGCAAAAGCACTCGCCCGCCTGGAGGCGGCTTCGCCTTCGGTGCCGGTCGCCGCCTGCTCGTAGTAGTCGAGTGCCTTGCGCGCGACCTGCTCCAAGATCTCGAGCTTGCCGACCGGTCGCAATTCGTCGGAAACGTCTTCGAGCATGAAAGCGACCAGATCCTCGGCCTGGTCTCGGGCAGTAATCGCCGCCGTCTGCTCGCGCCTGAGATCGACCGTGTACTTGAGGACGCCGATGGCGAGCACCAGGACCGCCGCGATCGCCAAGCCGCGACGCAGCCATCTCATCGGCGTGTCGCGAATCCATCGGATCTTATCCGCGGTCTCTTTGGCGGTCGGCCGTTGGTTCGGCTTCAGGTCTTTCAAACGCTCGATCAGCTCGCTCAAGGCTCGGCCAAGCCCGACCACCGGCCGGCTTCGGCCCTCGGCGGCGTCCACCAGGAGCGCTTCCATCGGCTGCCGCGGCAGCGGTCGCTCGCCGGTGAACAGCTCCTGGAGCAACAGCCCGAAGGTATACATGTCGCTGGCCGGGGTCACCGGCTCGCCGCGGGCTTGCTCCGGGCTCATATAGCTCGGGGTACCGACCACCGATCCGACCACGGTCTTGTAGGCCGGCGGCCGAGGCGTCGCCTCCTGGCCCCCTGAGGACAGATCGACGGTGACGTCAAGACTCGAGTCCATCGCAGCTGGATCGATCGAGTGGGCGATGCCGAAGTCCAGGACCTTGACCTCGCCTTCCGGGGTGATCATCACATGCTCGGGTTTGAGGTCACGATGCACGACACCCTCGGCGTGAGCCGCCACCAACACATCCGCGACGTCCTGAGCGATCTTCAGCTTGGCCTTCTCCTCCAGCCCACTCTTGGCGGCCTGCTTCAGGCTGACGCCGTCCACCAGCTCCATGACCAGAAAGTCGCGATCTTCGCTTTCGACGAAGTCATAGATCTGGCAGATGTTGGGGTGATCCAACCGCGACAGGATGCGCGCTTCTTGCAGGAAACGCCCTTTGATCTTTCGCGGCCGACCGCTGACCTGCACGCACTTGACCGCCACTCGGCGATCGAGGGTCTGGTCGTAGCCGACGAAGACCTCCCCCATACCGCCCTTGCCGAGGCGGTCGATCAGCCGAATCCGTCCGATGGTGGTTCCGAGCATGCTCATATTCGGGGCGGTTCTGAAGTCGCTGCGGACGATATCTCGCCGATGAGAAAGCTCGCAAGCGACCGTCAGCGCCGCCATCGCCGGCCAGATAGTGAGGCGAGGCGGCAAGGCAAAACGTCCATCTTCATCGCGCCACAGAGCCTCCGCTGAGAGGCCCGCAGATCTCGCTTAACCTCTTTGCATGCCATGAAATAGAACATACTTGATTATAAAGAGATTTAGCAGCTTGACCTATCGAAGAATCTCTCAACGAGCCCGCCACCGATTTTGCCTCTGGTCACGGTTTTCCTTGCGCTGACGTATCGAGCATGCTAGTTTGACGATCGTTGGGCTCGTCCAACGGTTCGCGCTGCTCCCATCTCTCCAGAAGCGACATCTCAACTTCCCGTCCCTTCCCGAGCGCAGATAGAGTACCCCCGTTCCCTTGGAAGTCACCCTGAAAGTGCCAGCTGCAGTGGCTGGTAGTCTTTGCATCATTGCCCGCTTGAGAAGCGGACCAGGAGTAGAAAATGTCGAAGAGAATCTATGTCGGTAACCTGCCGTTCAGCGCGTCGGACGACGAAGTCCGGGCGAAGTTCGAAGAGTTCGGCGAGGTCAGCGAAGTCCATCTGGTGACGGATCGCGACACCGGACGCCCGCGCGGCTTTGGCTTCGTTGAGATGGCGTCTGGCGCCGACGAGGCGATCCAGGCCCTCCACCAGACCGAAATGGGTGGCCGGCAGTTGAACGTGAACGAAGCTCGTCCGCGGACCGAGCGGGGACCACGTTACGGCGGCGGCGGCGGCGGCGGCGGCAACCGAGCCCACGGCTGGTAGCGCCAACGCCTGCCTAAGGAGCCTGAGGGCTCCTTCAACCTCAACGCCGGAGCTGGCTAACGCTGACTCCGGCGTTGTTGTCTTTAGCGTTTTGTCGCCTTGAGCGCTGTCGCCTTGAGCGAGTCTCAGCGAGATCCCTCGCGAATGCGCTCGATCTCGGCATCGTCGAGCCCCAACGATTCCAGGAAGTCCTGGTGAGCGGCCGGCGACAAACGCTCGAACTCGACGTGCCAGCGTCGCATATCCTCGTCGCTGAGCCCGGTGGCACGCAAGATCGCCACCCAGCCGGCTTTATCGATCGACCGGGTCTCGCGCAACGCCGCCTCGCTCTTCAGCAGGTCGACGATGCGTTGCTGCTGGCGTCGGAGCTGATTGATCTCTCGGCCGAGGGACCGCAACCGTTCCGCGAGCAGATCCGCGGCGGCCCCCTGGTTCGACTCAAGCACCCGAGCGATGTCTTTGAGCGGCAGACCGGCCTGACGATAGAGGTCGATTCTCTCCATGCGCTCGATGTCGGACTCCGAATAGAGACGATAATTGGCGCGGCTGCGCAGCGACGGTGACAACAAGCCGATCGAGTCGTAGTAGAGCAGCGTGCTGCGCGATAGGCCAAAACGCCGGGCGAGTTGACTGATAGTAAGCATGGCTCTTCTCTGACGGCCGTCGAAAGCCAAGGCTCTGCGCCCGCAGCGCAGAGCCCCGAGGCATCAGGCCTCAGCGGACTTCCGACGGATGCTGGCAATCCTATCGGCTGGCAGCTTCAGCCACTCGAGAAAGCCTTGATGGCCATCGGGATACCGACGTTCGAACTCGGTGTGCCATTGGTGCATCTGCGGTTCGGTCAGGCCGATGGCTTCGAACAACTCGACCCATTCTTCGACCGTGACGTTGGCTTCTGACTGAGTGGCTTCTGACTGAGTGGCTTCTGGCTGGGTAGCTTCAGACATGTGTGACCTCCTTAAATTAGTGTTTCAGAATTCAAATTCTGACGACGGAAGTCATCCTGAAGTATGAGGCGGTAGACGGGTCAAGCTTTTTTCGCCAGCTCCCGCAAGCATCTTATCCCTGAGCTCGAGGGCTCCGCAGCGGGTCACCAGAAATGCATTGACCGCAGTGCCCCGAATTGGTACCAATGCATTTCAACCCGGCACCAGTGCTGGATAGGAGCCTCAACGAATGAAGCAATCCCTAGTCATGACGGTCATCGGTAAAGATCGACCCGGCCTCGTTGAATCTTTGTCCGCGATCATCGAATCCCACGGCGGTAACTGGGCAGAGAGTCGCATGGTGCAACTCGCCGGTGAGTTCGCGGGCCTACTTCACGTCCATGTGCCAGGCGGCCGAGCGGCCGCGCTCGAGACCGCCTTGGGCAGCGTCGACGGCCTATCAGTGCTCGTCGCCCGCGCCCCCGAACCCTCCACGGCGACGGCCGAGACTCACCTCATCGAGCTCGAAGTCGAAGGCCAGGATCATCCGGGTATTGTGCATCGCGTCGCTTCGGCGGTGGCAGACCGCGGCATCAACGTCGAAGAGCTCGAGACCGAGCTGAGTAGCGCGCCGATGTCCGGCCAGAAAATGTTCCGGGCGCGAGCGCTGCTGCGGGCGCCCAAAGACATCCGCCTCGAGGATCTGACCGAGGATTTAGAAGCGCTCGCCGACGACCTGATGGTCGAGCTGCGAGCGCCAGAATCGGACTGAGCGTCAGGCGCTCATCGACTTCAGCTGGCGGTTGGCGACCGCCAGCATCGACAGGTTGGGGTTGGCGACCGACTGCAACTCGGCCAGCAATTGCTCGGTCTGGGAGACCAGGGAGCGTCGGCCTTCCGCCCACGCGTCGATGGCCGCTTCATCGAACTCCCCGTCCTCGACCGATTCGATCACCCGGCGGGTGAGATCGCTCTGATGGCCGTAGAGATCGTCGACGATCGCGGTGATCGCCAACTTGTCCCAGGCCGAATCGCTGGGCAGATGGCTCGCCGATCGCCGCAACCAGTCGAAGCCGAGACGCGCACCGACGGAAAAATACACCTTGCCGACGGCTTCTTCGCTGACTCCGGCTTCCCGAGCGATGCGCACGATGTCACAGCACGTCGCCAGCAGCGGCTGCCGAGCGGCCAGGGTCGCGATTTCGGCGGGGGCCCCGTCTTCGACGTAAGAGGCCACTCGCTCGTCCAAGAGCTTCTTGTCGGCCGAAGAAAGCAGTGTCTCGAGGCCATCCCCGACCGCTCGCACGCCAGCCGCGTAGCGTTCGATCTGGGAGGTCACGTCGAGCGGCTTGGCCTCTTCGCGCAAGAACCACACCGCTCCGCGCTCGATCAGCCGGCCACATTCGGCGAGCATCGAAGCCTGAAGCGGGGCGGGCATTTGATTATCCAAGCCTTCGATCTGCTTCCACAGCTCACGCATGTCGAAGATCTCGCGGGCGATGAGATAAGCCCGGGCGATGTCTGCCGGCACCATGCCGGTGCGCTCCCGAACCTCGTGCAGAAAAGTGATGCCCACGCGATTGACGATGTCGTTGGTGACCATCGTCGCGATGATCTCCCGACGCAAGCGATGGCTGAGGATCTGCTCCGAGAACCGTTCGCGCAAGGGCCGAGGAAAGTACCGCGCGAGCTCGGCTTCCATATAGGGATCTTCCGGCAGTTCCGAGGCCAGCAGTTCGTCGTAGAGCTCCATTTTGGCGTAAGAAAGCAGCACCGCGAGCTCCGGACGAGTGAAACCCTGGCCACGCTGAATACGCTCGGTCATGGCCTCGTCATCGGGCAAGAACTCGATCTTGCGATCGAGGCGGCCGGAGCGTTCGAGACCGCGAATGAAGCGCCCGGTGCGATCCGACAACCGTGGCCCCAGCCGATGGGTGACGGTGATCGCCTGGGTCTGGAGGTAGTTGTCGCGCAGCACCAGATCGCCGACCTCGTCGGTCATCTCCTTGAGTAACTCGTCGCGCTGCTTGCGGGTCAAATCGCCGGCGGCTTCGACCTCGCCGAGCAGAATCTTGATGTTGACCTCGTGATCCGAGCAGTCGACGCCGGCGGAGTTGTCGATCGAATCGGTATTGAGCCGACAGCCGAGCTGGCCGAGCTCGACCCGTGCCCGCTGCGTCACCCCCAGATTGGCGCCTTCGCCGACCACCTTCGCCCGCACCTCTTTGGCGTCGACCCGCAGCGGATCGTTAGCCCGATCGCCGACCATCGCATGGGTTTCCGCGTTGGCTTTGATGTAGGTGCCGATGCCGCCGAACCACAGGAGCTCGACTTCAGCCGCCAGCATCCGGCGAATCAGCTCGTTCGGCGTCACTCGCTCCTCGTCGATGCCGAAGAGCTCGCGGATCTCCGTCGACAACTCGATCGACTTGGCGGCGCGATCAAAGATTCCGCCGCCGGGCGAGATCAACTGGGCATCATAATCGCCCCAACTCGACCGCGGTTGTTCGAACAGCCGCTGGCGCACACGCCAGGACGCCTCGGGATCCGGATCGGGATCGACAAAGACGTGGAGGTGATTGAAGGCGCCGAACAGACGGATGTGCGGCGACAGCAGCATACCGTTGCCGAAGACGTCGCCCGACATATCGCCGACGCCGATAACGGAGAAGTCCTCTTGTTGAATGTCTTTGCCGCGCTCGCGGAAGTGGCGCTTGACCGACTCCCAGGCGCCGCGGGCGGTGATGCCCATCTTCTTATGGTCATAGCCCGCGGAACCGCCGGAGGCAAAAGCGTCTCCGAGCCAAAATCCGCGCTCTTCGGAAATGCCGTTGGCGATGTCGGAGAAGGTGGCGGTGCCTTTGTCCGCAGCGACCACCAGATAGGGATCGTCGCCGTCCAGCCGCACGACGTCGCGCGGCGGCACGATCTCGCCACCGACCAGATTGTCGGTGAGGTCGAGAATGCCGCGCATCATCGTCTGGTAGCACTCGACGACCTCCCGCATCAACTCTTCGCGGCCACCCGTCGCCTGTTTGACCACGAAACCGCCTTTCGAGCCGACCGGCACGATGACCGCGTTTTTGACCATCTGGGCCTTCATCAAGCCGAGAACCTCGGTACGAAAATCTTCCCGGCGATCCGACCAACGAATGCCCCCCCGCGCCACCTGTCCACCGCGCAGATGCACCGCCTCCAGCCGCGAGCTATAGACGAAAATCTCGCACAGGGGACGCGGCTTCGGCAGCTCACTGAGCTTTTGGGAGTCGAGCTTGAACGACAGATAGGACTTCGGCTGGCCGTCCTCGTCAGGCTGGTAAAAGTTGGTGCGCAGCATCGACTGGATCAGATTGCGGAAGCGCCGGATAATGCGATCTTCATCGAGATGCGTCACCTGCTCAAGCAAGGTCTCGATCTCTGCCGCCAAAGCCTCCTCGCTCTGATCGTCCGATCGTGGATCGTCCGATCGTGGATCGTCCGACGCCTCAGCCGGCATGAAACGCCGCCGAAAAAGCTCCACCAGCCGACGAGTGATCCGTGGATTGCCGGCCAGGGTCTGCTCCATATAAGACTGGCTGAATGGGATCTGGGCCTGACGCAGGTATTTGCATAGCGCGCGCAGCACGGTGACCTCACGCGCTGATAGCCCGGCACAGAGTACCAATCGGTTGAAGCCATCGTTTTCCATCTCGCCCCGCCAGATCCGGCGGAACGCCTCATGAAAGACATCGCGGATCGCGGCCAGCTCGACCTCATCCCCACCTTCGTGACGCATGGTGAAATCACGGATCCAGACCGGATCTTCGAGATCGGCCAGGTACACCGCGTAAGGGATCTCATCGATCACCTTGAGCCCCGAGTTCTCGAGCATCGGCAGTACCTCGGACAACGGCACCTGCTCGCCGGTGAGATAGATCTTGAGCCGCAGCTCCTGCTCGTTGGCTTCGATCGGCCGGTAGAGATTAAGCGCCAGGCGCGACTGCAGAGCCTGCTCGACTTTGGCGATGTCAGAGACCGCGGTCTGAGCGTTGAAATGATCCTGATAACTGGCCGAGAAAGCCTCGCCAAAGCGGTGCATGCAAGCGTTGCCTTGCTCTTCGCCGCGCGCCTCGACCAATGCCTCTTTCAAACGATCATTCCAGGTCCGCCCGGCGGCGATCAGCCTCTGCTCCAGGGACTGGACGTCGACCTCCGGGATCTGGCCCGGAGTGGTCTGAATGATCAGATGGAGCCGGGCCAGCTTGGAATCGGTCAAATGGGTGTAGTAATCGGAAACTTCGCCTTCGTAGGCGTCACTCAAGATCTGCTGAAGCTTGAGCCGCAATCGGGTGTCATAACGGTCGCGCGGCACATAAACCAGGCACGACACATAACGTTCGAAGGTATCGCGACGCGGAAAGAACGCAATGCGCTGGCGCTCTTGGAGATGTAGGATGCCGATGGCGATCTCGAACAGCTTCTCGTCGGTGATCTGGAACAGCTCATCCCGAGAGTAGGTATCGAGGATGTGGACCAACGCTTTGCCGCCGTGGCCGTCGAGCGGAATCTGAGAGCGTTCGAGCACCCGCTGGACCTTGCGGCGCAGGACCGGGATGTCTCTCGGCCGGGCAGCATAAGCCACCGAGGTGAAAAGGCCGACGAACAGTCGATGGCCGACGACCCGGCCCTCGCCATCGAAGAGCTTGGCTGAGATCGCGTCGAGATGGACCGGCCGATGGACGGTCGAACGACGCCCGGCTTTGGAGATGGCGAGCAGCTCCCGGCGGTTGAGATAACGTCGGGAACGGGGCGGCATCGGCGCCAGGCTGCGGCTCTCGGCAAAGATGGTGGTCTCGTCGTCGCGCAGGATGCCCATGCCACGACCGGGAACGACCCGGGCGATGGCCGCTTCCCCCTCGCCTTCGAAGCTGTATTCCCGATAGCCGAGAAACGTGAAGTTGTCATTCGCCAACCAATCCAGAAAGTCTGTGCCCTCGGTGACCTCCGCGTCCGGCAGGGGCGGCGGAGTTTGTCGGATCTCGTCAACCACCTCGGCACAGCGTTGACGCATTCGGGGCCAGTCTTCCACCGACGAACGGACATCCGAGAGGACCGCCGAGACGCTCCGCTGAACGACGTCGTGGGTGACCTCCCGCTGCTCACTGATTTGAAAATGCATCAAGGCCTCGAGCGCGGACGGCTGCTCGTCGTCGGTCGTGGCATCGCCTCGGTCGACCAGACCGATCAGCCGACCGTTGTCATCCCGCCGCGTACGGATCACCGGGTAGACCACCAAGTGGACGTCAGCGCCCAGCGCTTGAAAGGCGGCGGTCAGAGAATCGACCAAGAAAGGCATGTCGTCGATCACCACGTCGACGATGGTGTGGGTCGACTTCCAGCCGTCATTGGCCGGTCTCGGGTTGTAGACCCGGACTTTGTTCTCTCCTGCCCGACGGTCGCGGGCAAAGCCCCACAGGGTCAGAGCCGCACCGTAGAGGTTCTCGGGCTCTTCCTCGACCACATCGTCGGTTGGCACGTGGGCGTAGAACTCACGAACGAAACGTTCGGCATCCGCAGCGCGTGTGCCTTCAAGATGCGCCCGAACGCGTTCTAAGACCTGGTCGATCAGCTCAGCCTTGAGCCGGTCTCGATTAAAAGCCACGGCGACTCCTCCTGACTCAGCGTCCGCGAGCGCGGACCCGGTTCCGCGAGATGCCTGAAAAGGCGCTGTTGGAGCAAAAAGCTTCGACGACTAAAGAGTCTACCGGAGCTGACACCGGGGACGCCAAGAACTATCTGGATACCGTCCACAAACAGCGAGATTCGGTCCTGGAGTCTGGCTGAGTGAGGACGGCCGAGGACTGTTTGAGCGGCTCCTCGATCGGGCATCTCGCAAGCCCAGGCCAATGTACAGCTGCCCTATGTCGAAAGGCCGCCAGGCGGGTTCCGCAGGCCGCCCGGAGCCAGCCAGACTCCAGGCGACAACACGGACTGAGCGAAGTCGTCGGGCTCAGTCGGTGACCGCGGGTGCCTGCTGGGGATCGGCGAGCAGCACTCCCGGATCGATGCGAGCGGTGCGCCAGCGAATGCCGAGATGCAGATGCGGCCCGGTCGAGCGGCCGGTCGAGCCCACCAAAGCGACCTCATCGCCACGCTTGACCTCCTGGCCGACCTCGACCTTGATCTCGCTCAGGTGGTAATACATGCTGATCAGGCCGTCGCCATGATCGACGTACACCGAGGTGCCAGCGAAAAAATGCTCGCCGGTCAAAACGACGGTGCCGTCGGCCACCGACTTGACCGAGGTGCCGAGACCGACCGCATAGTCGGTGCCGGTGTGATTGTTCTTGGGCTCGCCGTTGAATTTGCGACGGACGCCAAAATAACGTCCCTCCGGCGGCGACTCGAGCGGTTGGCCGAGCGGCAGGGTAAAACGCGGCGGGCCGCTGCGACGCCGGACCACCGGCTTGATCTCGGCTTGCTCACGGTAGTGACGCGCCAAGTCTTCCGGCGACAGGTTGACATAGCTATCGTCCGGAAAGTCGATCTCCTGGAGCTCGAACTCTTTCTCTTCGATGATCAACCAGCCGGTTTCCATGCCACGACCGCCATCGAGCCAGCGCGCGATCTCGACGTGACCGGGGGCTCGCTGAAAGTCCACCGGATACCAGCAGGTGCCCTCGAGGGCTTGCCAGGTGCGACCATCCATCCCGCATCGCTGAGTGCCTTCCCCCGACCAACGACCGACGTCGCCTTGGGGCACGGTCACCGACGGACCGGCGGCCATCGCGGACGGGGCCAGCAGCGCC
The DNA here is from genome assembly GCA_010016065.2 of Carybdea cf. marsupialis auct. non (Linnaeus, 1758). Classification (NCBI taxonomy): domain Eukaryota; kingdom Metazoa; phylum Cnidaria; class Cubozoa; order Carybdeida; family Carybdeidae; genus Carybdea; species Carybdea cf. marsupialis auct. non (Linnaeus, 1758). The sequence goes on along the minus strand of JAAAKL020000070.1, from coordinate 17,207 downwards.
GCGATGGCGACGACGATCACCCTCCGATAAAAAGTCGGTCGCCGGATCGAACGTCGCTTTCGGATGCCGATCGAGCGCTCAGATACACAGTCGGATCTACAGTGCTTCATGCCGTTTCTCCTCCTCCGTTGCTCGAGCTGAAAAAGGGGTAGGAGCCGATTGTAACGGCGGGCACAGGAAGCCTGTCGATATTTCGACAGACTTCCGTCGATCAGAGCGGCAACTATCGGGTCTTGACCGGATCCGCGGGCCGCTCAGGAAGCTTGCGCGGTTCGGCGGCCATCGCTTCCAGGATCTCCTCAACACCTCGTTCGAGCTGTGGATCCCGCCCGGCGAGCACCGACTTGGGATCGTTCTCGACCTCGATGTCGGGCAGCACGCCGCTGCCTTCGATGATGTACTCCCCGTCCGGGCTGTTGGTCGCGATCTCCGGAACGAAGACTTGACCGCCATCGATCAAGTTTCCACGGTTGGAAATGCCGACCACGCCGCCCCACGAGCGCTGGCCGATCAACGGTCCCAGCCCGGCTTTGCGAAAGCGATACGGAAAGATGTCGCCATCCGAGGCGGACGTTTCGTTGAGCAGGCACGCCATATGGCCGTGAAAGGTGACCGCAGGATAGGTGCTTGCGGCCTCCGAGATGCGTCCGAAGCGGGTGCCGAGCAGCTGGTTGTCGAGGCGTTCGATAATCCACTGCGAAACATTGCCACCGCCATTCGAGCGCACGTCGACCACCAATCCTTCTTTGCGGATTTGCGGATAGTACCACTTGATGAATTCGGCGATGCCGCTCGCGCCCATATTGGGGATGTGCAGATAACCGATCCGACCGTCGCTCAACTCGGAGACCTTGCGGTGGTTGCCCTCCACCCACTCGAGATAACGCAGACTGCCTTCACTGCGAATCGGCTCGTAGGTCACCTGGCGAGCGTCCGCCGAGTCGGGCGTCGAGCTGACGGTCAGGGTGACCGGATCGCTCTTATGCTGCAGCAGCCGATAAGGGTTGTCCGAGCCCGCCAGTTCCAGGCCGTCGATCGCCAGCACATAGTCGCCTTCTTGGACGCCGATCCCGACGGCCCGCAGCGGCGAGCGGTAGCCGGGCTCTTCGTTGGCTCCTGGGTAAATGTGGGCGATCCGGTAGCGGTCGCTGGCCGGGTCGAGCTCGAAGCGAGCCCCCGGCAGGCCGACCGCCGCCCGGGTGGGGATCTCATAGTCCCCGCCCTGAATGTAAGCATGGCCGACGTTGAGCTCGGAGATCATTTCTCCGAGGATGTAGTTCAAATCGGAACGATGGGCGACGTGCGGTAGCAGCGAACGATACTGCTCGCCGATCGCCGGCCAGTCGTAACCGTGCATGTTCTCGACGTAGAAATAGTCGCGAAAGCGGCGCCAGACCTCATCGAAGATCTGTGCCCACTCCTCCGCCGGCACCCGGTCGACCCTCAAGCCAGCCGTCGAGACTTGATCGCCGGAGGCTTTGGGGGTGACGTCATAAATGCTGAACGAGCCGCTTTGCTCGATCAGCACTTTTTCGCCGTCGGCCGACATCGCGACTCCGTCGATGCCTTCGACCAGCTTGGAGGCTTCGCGGTCCTCGAGCGAGAAAATTTGGAGATCGACATCGTCGTAGCTCTGGCGACCGTAGAACGGGGCCCCCGAGCTGCCGTAGATCAGGTGCCCATCCGCCGCTCGCAGACCGACGTAATTGTCCGCTTCGATCGGCAAACGCACGACGCGATCGGCAAGCCCTGCGAAATCGATCTCGAGATAGGCCTCAGCTGACTTCATTTCCTCGGCCTTGTCCGCAGCGACCTTGTCCCCAGCGCCCCTGTCCCCAGCGCCCTTCTTGCCACGCTGGCTCTTCTTGCCAGCTTTGTCATCCGAGCCCTTTTCGTCGGCGCCGTTCTCGGTCTCGTCGTCGCCGTCCAACGTCACCTCATCGCTCTCGGGGGCAAAAGGATGCTCGACGTCGTCGCGCAGGGCCAGGGCGAAGATGCCGAGGTGGCGGTTGCCGGCAAAATTCCACTCGACCAGAGAGATCTGAGGTGCGAACTGGCGTCGGCTGAGGTAATAGAGATAGTCACCCTCAAGGCCCCAAACCGGGTTGAATTCGTCGTACAGCTCGCCGGTGATCCGTCGGACCTGGCGATCCTCAACGCTCCAGATGTAGATCGACTCAAAACCCGAGTGATCGCTCATGCTGAACGCCAGATGGCCGCCGTGGGGCGACCAGCTGTAGTCGCGAACGATGCTGTACGTGTCGTCGGCGATCTCGGTCAAAGTCTTGCTCGCGATCTCCAGAACATAGACCTTGCCGTCCTTATCGGAAAACGCCAAGCGTTCGCCATCCGGTGACCACTCGGGGGCAAAGCGCATCGCCTGGCCGCCATCGGTCAGTTGTTCCGGCTCACCCGAGCCGTCCTGAGCGACGAGATAGATCTCCTCTTCACCATCACCATCCGAGACGAAAGCGATCCGCGAACCGTCCGGTGACCAGCGCGCCCATTTGTCATGAGCGTTCGAAGAACGGGTGAGATTGCGTGTCGGCCCCTTCTTGAGTGGCGCGCTGAAGACGTCACCTCGGGCGACGAACAACACCCGCTCGCCCTTCGGCGACAAGGCGTAACTTTCGATGTCGGACGCTACTGAGATTCTCGCCGGGCGCATGGCGAGACCGTCGTCTGGCACTTCGATCGCGATCCGCCGCGCCTGAGACGTCGCCAGATCGTAGACTTCGAGCTCACCGTCGAGCTCGTAAACGATCCTGGAGCTATGGTCCGAGCTCGGCCAGCGCACGTCCCAGGTGTCGGAGTGGGTCAGCTGGTCCACCGCGCCGGAAGCGACGTCATAAGCGTAGAGGTTGAGCGTGCCGTCACGATCGGAGGAGAAATAAATCTTTTCCCCGATCCACATCGGGTCGCGATCTGAGCGTTTGGAGTCGGCGATCTTCTGAGCGTCGTGGGTTTCGAGATCGAAAATGTAGAGGTCCTGAGCCCAGCCGCCCTCGTAGCGTTTCCAGCTGCGAAAGTCTCGAAACAGCGGCGAATACACGACGCGCTGGCCGTCCGGCGAAAAATCGCCGCCGCCGGAGGTCGGCATCGGCAGCTTCTCGGGCAATCCGCCCGCCAGCGAAATCGTGTAGAGGTTGGTCTCAGAAGCACCGCCGGCATCGCGAAAGCTGCGGAACAGAATGCTTGAGCCCTCAGGAGTCCAGCCGTAGACCTGATGATCGTAGCCGTGGCGAGGTGCCAACGGCCCCCTCGCAGGATAGTAGGTCAAACGCCTCGGCACGCCGCCGGCAGCGCTGACCACGTAGACCTGCTCGTCGCCGTCGTACTGACCGGTGAAAGCGATCCACTCGCCGTCGGGGGAGAATTTCGGGAATAGCTCTTGCCCCGGATGGGCGGTCAAGCGCCGCGCCGTGCCGCCGACCGCCGGCGCGGTCCAAAGATCTCCGGCATAACTGAACGCGACGTGATCTCCGGCGATATCGGGAAATCGAAGCAGCTTGGTCTGAGCGCTAGCGCTGGTCGTCCACAGGGCAACGACGCAGACGGCAGACCCAAAGATACGAACAAACCTGGAAGGCATGGCAGGCTCCTGTTGTAGCTAATGCACGAAAGCCCGCGCCGACGGCGCAGGATTTCTGGCCCAGCCCGACCGTCCTAGACATCAGCGAAAGCCTTCGAATCGTGCCCGTCATCAGGAGGCCTTGGCCGAGGTCTAGGTGGGACAGGCTGCAAATGGGAACCGCATTCTATGCATGCCATGCGCAGATTCAAGAATCTCGGTTCGAGATGCAGTCAAACCGTGACCGGTGCCAGCTGCCAGCATCCGGGCCCTCCCGGGCTATGGGTCTGTGACCTGGCCATACAGACCCATAGCGCGGACGAGTCGTCTAACGTCTTGGCAGCCGATCAACCGAAGGCGCCGCCGATGGCTCCCCCGAGACCGAAAACCGCAGCCAGCATGAAGCTGATCATCAGATAGACGACAAAACCGATCACGCAGACCACCACGGCTCGACCGGTACTCTGATAGTCCAAAGCCTGACGCGCAGCGATCACCATGGTGACCAGCATCCACAGGCTGGCGGCGATCGAGATCATCCAACCAAGGATCGGGATGATGCCCAAGATGCGCAGGATGCCGGGACTTTGAGCGAAGCCGAGGGTGCGCAACAACTCGCCGACGTCAGACCGGGTCTGGGGCTCCGGCATCAGCTTGGTGCCGATCAGGAAGATCAGCCCGGCCCAGATCGCCCAGCCGACCAAGGCTGCGATCATGCCGAATAGCAACCCGGAGACCCCCCCCAGTCGGATGCTGCCGATGCCGGCCGCGACGCTCGACATCAAGACGACCGCCATCGCCTGGGGAGTGGCCGTGGTATCGGCCTCCACTTCCTCATAGGTGTTGACGTTGAGCATCGCGGCTCCGATCATGCGATCTACAAGACTAGCCATTCCAAGTCTCCTTCCTGGTCGGGATAAAGATCCGCTCCTCCGTCCGAGGAATGCGGACGTCTCAAAACACGTTTTGGGGCGACACATGGTTGGGGCGACCCGCCTATGATACCCGGAAGCGCAGCCTCACCTTCACCGCAAATGCTTCAAGATCACGGTGATCAGCGGTACCAGAAGAAGAATGGCCATAACCACGCCATTCAAAATCAGGCCGATGCGGGAAGCACTGCGACTGCGGCCAAACTTGAGCCCGACCAATCCGCAAACCAGACCTATCAGGGTCAATACGAGAGTGCCGATGATCACCTGGCGGAGGCTGATTCCGAACTGACGCGCAAAGACCTGCAAGCTTAACAACAGGGCAAATGCGATGATCGACATCGCTCCCCAGCTGATCGACAGATGGACCACCTGATAGTCGTCCTCGTTCGAGCGGCTTTCCTCCAGGGGGATTGCCAGGTTTGGATCGAACCTCGGTTCAGCCATGCTTGAATGGCTCCCGACGCAGGCCCACGATCAGCTCTTGAATCTGGGCTTCCTCGAGTTGCGGAGACGCAGCTGCTGACGATTCTTGCTCATCTTCGAATCTTATAACGCGGATCGATGAACAAAATCCGCCGTGGTGGATCTAACTTTTCAATCGGACGCCCGGAATACCGGGCTGGGAGGAGCCATCATGCATCCGATGTCAGATTCGAAAAATGCAGTCAGCACGCCGGTGAGGGGCCCAGCGAGCCGAGCGACGGGCAAGAATATCGTCATCTGCTGCGACGGAACCGGCAAAGAATATGGCCGGCAGAACACCAACGTCGTCCATCTTTTCGAGGCCCTGGAGCGGGATTCGCGACAGATCGCCTTCTACGATCCGGGCGTCGGGACGTCCAACGCCTTCGGCATGCCGATCGACGACAAGCCGAGCAAAGTTCTCGGCCTGGCCTTCGGGCTGGGCATCCGCCAAAACATGGCCGAAGCCTACGCCTACCTGATGGATCACTATCAGCCCGACGATCGGGTGTTCCTCTTCGGCTTCAGCCGCGGCGCCTTTACGGTCCGGGCTCTGGCAGGTCTGCTCCATAAGTGCGATCTCTTGGAGCCCGACAGCAAGAACCTGATTCCCAATGTCATCAAGCTCTACACCCAGCACGGCAATGGCGAGGAAACCGCAAGCTTCAAGGCGACCCATTGCCGCCCATGCAAGCCCTTTTTCATCGGCGTCTGGGACACCGTCGCCTCGTTGGGAGGTCCCTTGAACGGCAAGTCTTTTGACGTCGAGCTAAATCCCGACGTCACCTATGGCTATCACGCCGTCGCGATCGACGAGCACCGACGCAAGTTTCCGGTCTCGCTGTGGGATGAAAAACGCCAGAAAGAACACCAGACGATCGAGCAGGTTTGGTTTCCCGGCTCACATTCCGACGTCGGTGGCGGCTACGCCGACCGCGGGCTGTCCGATCTTTCCTTGGAATGGATGCTCAGCAAGGCATCCGCCGCCGGTTTACGGTTGGCCTCGGAGGCCCAGGCGCGACAGCCCCTCCAACCGTCTCCGCTGGGAACGCTCCATCGATCTCGCACCAGCTACTGGCGGTTGTGGCCGCCGACCCCCCGTCAGATTCCGGAAGAGTCGAAGGTCCATAGCAGCGTTTTCGATCGCATGAAACGTGCCTATGACGACTACGATCCGCCGCTACCGCTGGTCTTCGATGAGGTCGAGACCGATCCCGAGCCCATCACCGAGCTTTCGGCCCCGGCCGAGTCGACGGACCCAGCGCACACGACGTCCCTCGATCTCGCCCCCTTCGGCCATCTGGTCGCGCGTGGGGCCACGGGCATCGAATTTGGCCCGGATCGGGTGTGGCAACAGGTCACCGCCGCCTTGAGGCGCCTGCCGCATTCGGTCTTTGACGCCTTGCCGAAAGAAGAGATTCGAGAGCTGGTCAGCCACGGCTTGATCATCGACGTCCCCGCCGGAGTCACGGTAACCTCCAAAGGCTCTGGGGAACGCGAGCTCTTTGTCGTGCTCGACGGCGAGTTCGAGGTGATCGACGGCGATCGTCACCTCTCCAGCCTGGGGATCGGCGAGATCTTTGGCGAGGTCGCTTTCTTTCAGCCGGACGGCCGGCGCATCGCCTCGGTTCAAGCGTCGATTCCTGGACGTGTCTTGGTGCTGCAAAGCGATCAGGTCGAGCAGTTGCTCGAGCAACGACCGGCGCTCGCCACACCTCTGTTGCAACAGCTGGGCAGCATCATGGCCGGACGCATCGCCGGGCCGGCGACCTCCTCAGCAAGGTGAGGCGCAGACCGCGGGAGGGGCACAGGGTTCGAGATAAACTCGAGCCCATGGGGAGACAAAGTCAGGCCAAAAAGGCGATCGACAAGACGATCGTCGCTTCGGAATCACGGATCGCTCGTCTCGTGTCCGAGACTTCAGGATCCGCGATCACAGGATCGGCGGCGGCCGGAGTCTCGACGACCGGACCCCGACCAGTCGAGGAGCGTCAAGCGGACGCCCCTCCCAGCCGAGTCGGTCACTTCGAGCTGCTCGACTTCCTCGGCAAGGGCGGCATGGGGGAAGTCTACAAAGCCCAGGACACCCGGCTCGACCGGACGGTTGCGCTCAAGCTGCTGCTACCGGGCCCGGAGGCGATCGAGCAACGGTTCCAGCGAGAAGCCCAGGCTCAGGCCAAGATCCAACACGACGCGGTGTGCAGCGTCTTCGAAGTCGGCAACGCTAACGGTCGTTCTTTCATCTCGATGCAATATCTCGAGGGTCAGACCCTCGGCGAAGGCGCCGGACAGTTGACCTTGGAAGAAAAGGTACTGGTGATCCGCCAGGTGGCGGAAGCGATTCATGCCGCCCATACTCAAGCTTTGGTGCATCGCGACCTCAAACCCGGCAACATCATGATTCAGACCGTGGACTCTTCTTTGAAGGCCTGGGTGCTGGATTTCGGCATGGTGCACATCGGCGGTGAAGCGCAATTGACCAGCACCGGCGAAGTGCTGGGCAGTCCTTTTTATATGGCACCGGAACAGATCTCCGGTGAGATCGGCGTCATCGACCGCCGCACCGACATCTACGGGCTGGGCGCGGTGTTCTACGAGCTGCTGGTCGGTCAGCCGCCGTTCGAGGGTCGCAACGTCATCGAAGTGCTGCGCAAAGTCTCCTTCGAGGAGCCGGTGCCGCCCCGTCAGTTACGTCCTGAGATCCCGGAGGACCTCGCCTGGATCGTCTTACGCTGCCTCGAGAAAGAGCCTGGCAAAAGATACCCCTCGGCCCGCGCCCTCATCGAGGACCTGGAGCGCTTCCGCCGAGGTGAGCCGGTACGGGCGCGACGGAGTTCTTGGCGCTACCGCTCGACAAAGTGGTTGCTCCGCCATCGCCAAGGGCTGGCAGCGGCGGCGGTCACCGTGGCTCTGATCGCAGGATTGGTTTGGCGTGATCTCGCCCAACGCAGCACGGCCCGGGAGACGGCCCAACTGACCGCCAATTTCCTGCGCGAGAAGAAGGAGCTTGAATGGCGACTGCGGGCGATTTCCATGTTGCCGCTTCACGATACGCGCCCGGAGCGCGAACGGCTGATGGAACGCTTGAGTCGCCTGGAAGCGCAAGTGCTTGCCTCCGGAGTCATCGGCAAAGCGCCAGGCTTTTTCGCCCTCGGGCGGAGTTATCAGGTCCTCGGCCTTCGAGAGACTGGGCTCGGTTATCTGGAGCAATCCTGGACCGAAGGTTTCAGAGACCCGCGCCTGGCCTTCAGCTTGGGTCTGGCCTACAGCGAGCTCTACGATGAGAGCCTGGCGCGACTCGCCCAGGAACCGGATCCCGAGATCCGCCGGCAGCGCCGACGTGAGTTGGAAGCTCGATATCGCACCCCCGCGATCCAGCGCCTGCAGGAGGCGGAACAAGGACGCCGAGAAGATTCCGAGTGGGTGGTGGCCCGGGTCGCCGCCCACGAACAACGCTGGGATCCGGCTTTTGCCGCCCTCCAGGAGGTGCGAGACATCAGCCCCTGGTTTTATGAGACCCATGCGCTCGAGGCGCTGATCTGGCATCGACAGGCTTTGGAACTGAGCTCGGCAAGGGATCAGGCCTCCGTCGAAGAACTGCTCGAGCGAGCCGAGCAAGCGCTCGCCAAGGCGATTCGCATCGGCGGCAGCGACCCCGCGCTCTACATCAAGCTCTGCTACCAGCGAAAGACGCGCATCACCGTCTTTGACGAACCGCTCCCCGAAACGACCGACGACCGCTGGCAGCTTCTTGTGCCCTGCCAGCAGGCGATTCAGGCGGATTCAGGCTCCACCCGAGGCCATACCATGGCCGCCCGCATGGCCCGCAGTCTCGGTGAGGCATTGATGAAGCAGCAACCCGAGCCCGATCGCGACAGCCGAGTCTTCCTCAAAGAAGCCGAGCGGTTGGCCAACCATGCGATTCACCTGAATCCCGATCACATCTCGGCGCTCGAAGAGCTCGCCGCCACCTATCGAAGCCTCGCGGAACTGGCCGACTCGGATGCAGCGCGCAGCGCTTACCTCGACCGTGCTTCTCAGGTTGTGGTGAAGCAACAAGCCCTGCAACCGATAGGCTCTCGACTCGAAAAGCCGCCGGCTCGCTCTTGAGCCCAAATAGAAGATACAGCGAAGACCTCGGCACCACGTTCCATTTAAGGCTGCCGTTAGCCGAAGGATAGCCACAGAAGATTCGTTGAATCCGCCCGCGCCTTTTGAACGATTACTCTAGCGTTAGAGTTTCACCGGCGCAGGGCAAGCGTTACGACGTGGCACGACGTCGAAGTCCCGGGTGCGGTGGGGTCTGCGTTTTGTAGGGGCTGACTCAGATCAGGACGAGTCCTGATCTGGATTGCCCAAATGGCGCCGGAATTCAATTCCCGGCCGCTTTTCCTGGCGGCAACCTACCGTCTTCCGACGAAAGGAGCGCACCGTGAAACCCAACGCACCTCGTCACGCCGTTTCCCACCGCTGGCGCCGCTTTCTGGCGCCTACAGTTCCAGCACTCATCCTGTTGCTGACGGCGACGTCAGTCCTCGGTGATGACGGCATCACCTTCACGGACCTGGCTCAGGATCCCGACTCCGGCCTGGCTTACCAACGAACCCCATCGGCGTCTTCAGTGATCCTCGACGCTTGGAAGCTCCAAGGACCCGTGACCACGGACGACCTCGTGGACGCACCGCTCAAGTCGCGGGGCGCACCCGGGGTGGCGCTGGCCGACTTCGATGGCGACGGCGATCTCGATCTCTACGTCACCAACGGCCCGGGCACCGCCAACAGCCTCTTCTCCAGCACCCTGAAACAAACCGGAGAGCTGACCTTCAACGACGTCGGGGCCGGCAGCGGTGCCGGCGCGATCGATCAAGATTCCACCGGCGTCTGCTTCGGTGACGTCGACAATGACGGCGATCCGGATCTCTATGTTCTGGGCAACGCTGAGCCCAATCGATTCTTCGAGAATCAGGGCGACGGCACTTTCCTCGACGTCACCGCCGCCGCTGGTCTCGGGGCCGGCAACCTGACCGCCACCAGTTGTTCCTTCGGCGACGTCAACGGCGACGGCCTGCTCGACCTGGTGGTCGCTAACTCTTGGGATTGGTTGACGCCCCTAGGAATCTTCTTGGCCTTTACTGTCGACCAGCCGAATCAGCTCTTCGTCAACCAGGGAGGCAACGTCTTCGCCGACGTCAGCGACTCTTCTGGCATTCGCAACAACGCGGGCTTTCCACCGGAATTCGACGGCGACCCGGGGCTCACTTGGGCCATCGCCATCGTCGATCTCGATCTCGATGGCGACGCCGACGTGCTGATGGCCGACGACCAAGGCGCCGTGCCGCTGGAGTTTGAAGGTGGCGTCGACCGAGGGTTCTTTCATTTCTTCGAGAACGACGGCACCGGTCACTTCACCGACGTCACGGTGCAGAAGGGGCTGAACGTCGGCGGCGGCTGGATGGCGCTCGACTTCGGCGATCTCAACTGCGACGGTCGCCTCGATTTCTTCGCCTCCAATTTCAGCGACCTCGCCGGGCTGGCGCAGACCGGTGGCAACGCTGACATCGGCGTGTTTCCGTCACGCTGGTACCTGGCCGACGCCGACGGCGGCTACACCGCGCCCGACCTCGGCTCCCTGTTGACGACGCCCTTCGGCTGGGGCTCCGGAGTGCTCGACTATGACGCTGACGGCGACCTGGACGTGATCTATCACGGGGGTATGGATTTGGTGCTCCTGGTCGAAGCCGGCAACGCCGGCACGGTGCTACAGAACCAGGGTTGCTCGGCGTCCTTCGTCCGTGACACTGCGGCGCTGGCCGGCTCGGTGGATCACCGTCGGCGTAACGTCCAGGGCATGGCGGTGGGCGACCTCAACGGCGATGGCTTCGACGACTTGGTCTCGGTCTCGAGCTTTGACGCGCCACCGCCGATCCCACTGCTGCCGGTCCCTAACAACCCGACGACGGTCTTCCAAGACGCTGGCTTCGTGCCCACCTTTGCCCCAGGGCCCGTGCCCGGGGAGTTCATCTTCACCGGCATTGAATTCGAGGACGGCACTCTGTCGGTCGAGCTAAACAGCGGCAACTCCAACCGCACGATTCAGGTCGAAACGATCGGCACCTTCGGACTGGTCAACGGCAGCCGCGCTCCGCGCGATGGCATCGGCGCGGTGGTGCAGGTCATCCCGCGGGGCCCCCACGCCCCGGCCCCGTCGATGGTTCCGATCGTCGGCGGCTCGAGCTATGCCTCGCAGCACAGCCTCACTGCCACCTTCGGCCTGGGTCGGGCACCGCGGGCCGTGGTCGACTTCCTATGGCCGGGCGGCGTGCGCAATCGGGTGTACGGCGTCCGCGCTGGCCGCCACGTCGAGGTGCCGGAAATTCCGTGCAGCTACGACGACACGTCGCTGACCCGACGTCAGTACGTCAGGTGTGTGCGAGATGCCCTCGGTGAGTTGGTCGACGCTGACATCATCGAGCGACGGGATCGGGCGCGGCTGTTCTTCAGCGCTATCCGCGCCTGGAACGACTTCCACTAGCGCCCCAAGGAAGTCAAGCCTTCGGCTCGACTTCCTTGGCCCCGCCTTTTCAGAAACCGGCGCGCTTCGCGCACCCGTTTCTGGTTCAAAGCCTTCGGCGATGAAGGAGATTGCTCCTAAGCGCCCCACGGATTCGAATCCCTTATCGAGGCTGGACGTGTCGTGAGCGGCACGTCCGGCTATTGCCAATCATGTTATGCTGACGCTAGCAAAGGTTGAGTGTCGCCAAAGGTCGATCCCATGCGTAACCAAAGCATTACCATCCGGGTCAGTCACGAAGCCGCCCGCGCCTACCAGGCAGCACCGGCAGAAAAGCGAAGAGAGCTAGATGCCCTGCCCTGCTTAGTCTCAAACTGAGTGAAGCCACACGCACCGCCCGACCGCTGAAAGAGGTCATGAGCGAGATCAGCCGTAAAGCACAGAAGCGTGGCAAGACTCCTGAGATACTGGGCGACTTGCTGAATGAGCCCTGAGGCACGCTTCGCCTTCGACACGAATGTTCTGATCAGCGCGCTCCTCTTCGAACAAGGGAAGCCAGCGCGAGCTTTTCGGCGAGCACTACGGCGCGGCAGGGTCCTCGTCTCGGTATCGACTCTCGAAGAGCTCAACGAGGTTCTTCAGCGCAGACGCTTTCAACGCTACCTGACGGCCAACGAGCGCGAAGACTTCCTGCGCGCGCTGATCGCCGAAGCGACTCTGGTCGAGCCGGACATCGTCGTCGACGCGTGCCGAGATCCAAAAGACAACAAGTTTCTCGAACTCGCCATTTGCGGCGGCGCACGTTATTTGATTACCGGTGACCAGGATCTCCTGGTATTGATCCATTTCGAGACGTAGCCATCGTTACGCCTCACCAGTTTCTCGTACTGACTGAGCAGCAAACCTAGAGCTGAAACACCTGGCGCTCGAAACCAGGGCATCCGGACGGCTGGGAACGTAAGGTCCGCCTTTTACCTCGCCACCTCACCAGCCCAGCAAGGCTTGTAGGCGGGTCGAAAGAGGCAGCGAACGACGGGTGACACCTGTCTTTAGCGTTTCAAAGCGCCCAGACCCGCCTACCTTGGTTTAAGGCCTCGCTATGAACGGTTTCGGACGCTTGGGAACCTTAGGTTCGATTTAGACAAAGCCTTCCGGCCCGTCCGCCAAGGCTTTGGTCCCTGCAACAAAGGCTCGAGGACGGCTGGAGACGCAGGGTGCGATTTTTACCTTGCCATCTCACCCGCCCGGCAAGGCTTTCCCGTACGTCGAACGTCCTATTGACTTCCGGAGGACACAAGGTTCGACTTTCACCCTGCCGTCGCACTCGGCTAGAGGGTCTTGCAAGCCGCTTCAAAGGCCTTGCCGACGGGTGGGGACCCAAGGTTTGATTTTTACCTCGCTTTCCCAGGCAGCCGGAACGTCTCTGGAACGTCGAAAACCTGCAACTTTCTCGGTGGGAAGCCAAGGTTCGATTTTTACCTCGCTTTCCCACTTGCCTTGAACAGCCGGCGAGCTTTAGCGGCCCTCCATATCGGCCAACGCCGGAGAGCCAAGTCGCCGAGAGCCCACCGTGCAGTCGAGCCATAAGGCCGCAGGTTATGGCAGTGATAAAGTACCTTCAGGTCTGCAAGTGGGGCCCCCGAACTTCGGAGGATGAACATGTCCACAGTCTTAGCTTTTGGCGATGTCTTGGAAGCAGTTGACGCCCTACCGCTTGAGGAGCAGCAAGAGTTGATGGAAGTCGTCCGCCGTCGAGTCGTTGAGCAACGGCGCCAAGAGATGGTCCATGAAATCGCCGAAGCGGAGAATGAGTTCGATTCAGGCAGCTGCGAGACAAAGACGGTTGACGAGTTGATGCAGGAAATTCTCGCTTGAAGCGAGACCTCCTCCGGTCGACGGCTTTCGTCAGAGCCGCTCGGCGGTATGTCAGAAAGAATCCTCAACAAGCGCCCCAGCTCTCTTCGGCGCTGAAACGACTCACCGAAGACGCGTTCGATCCTCTGCTTCGAAGCCACAAGCTCAAAGGAGCGATGCAGGGAAAATGGGCAGCGACGGTGAGCTACGACCTCAGGATCATCTTTCGCTTCGTAGAGCACGAAGGTCGAGAGGCCATTCTTCTACTGACTCTGGGTAGTCACGATGAGGTCTATTGAGGAACAAGCGATGACCGACACAGGCCAAGAAAATCAGCCAGCCGCTGGCGAGATCACCGTCATGCTCGACCGGTGGAAAGACGGCGATAAGGGAGTCATCGACGAGCTGCTGCCCAAGGTCTACGGCGAGCTGCGCAAGCTGGCCGACGCTCACCTCCGCCATGAGCGAGACGGCCACACGCTGAACCGGACCGCTCTGGTGCACGAGGCGTATGTGCGTTTGGTGGGCTCCGAGCTCAAGGGCGCGAAGGTCGACAACCGGATCCACTTCTTCGCCGTCGCCACCCGCGCCATGCGCCGCATCCTGGTCGATCACGCCCGCCGTTACTTAGCGGCGCGTCGCCCGTCACCCAACGATCGAGTGGTGATCGAAGACGACGACGCTTGGGGCGACAAGGAGCTGCCACTCACCGAGATCCTGGCGCTCGACGAAGCCTTGGACCAGCTACGAGAGACCGATCCTCGCAAGGCGGACGTGGTGGAGATGCGCTTCTTCGGCGGCCTGGGCGAAAGCGAGGTCGCCGAGTATCTCGGTGTCTCCAGGAATACGGTGGTGCGGGACTGGCGTATCGCTCGCATGATGCTCTCGCGCAGCCTGACGAGCCGGCCGACGACGGTGGCGGAGCCGTCGGGGTAACGGAGCAAGCCTCAGGCGCGACAAGGCCGCGGCGCCAAGCGCCGCGGCCTTTCTCGATCGGCGAAGTCCCCGAGCTGGCGGTTCGGGGCCGAGAGCCTACTCCGCCTCGAGCTGATCGATACGCTCAGCGAGTTGCTGCATGGCTTGGTGCAGCTGATCGATGTAGATGTGAGCCTTCTCCAGCTCTTCGAGAACGCCCTGCGAGCGGGCGGCCAGGTTGAAGGTGGTCTTGCCATCGGCCCCTAGCTCGGCCGGAGCGACCGCCGGTAGGTGTCGATTGGACCACATGAAATCGGCATGCTCCTCGATCGTCTCCAGCTCGTAATCGGCGCCGAACACATAATCCGGAGTGCTGTTGTCGGCGCCGTTGATGTACAGCTCGCCGGTGATGTTGATCCGATCCGGATCTTCGGTCGTGCCGTCGGCTGACATGCCGACGTTGAGCAGGTTGCTCTGGGCGGTGGCGCCGATGCGCACCGGAATGGTGCCGGCGTTGTCGTCGCGGATCTGCAGACTGCCGTTGGTCTGGGCACGAATGATCCAGTCGGCACCGCCGGCGGAGTCGTTGGTCTCGAGACGCAAGGCGGCGTTGCCGGAGGAGCGCACGACGTGAATCTCCTCGGAAGGATTTTCGGTACCGACGCCGATTTCGCCATCGGAGTCAACATAGATCGAACCCGTGGGTGCGCCGACCTCGATCTGGAGGGGCAGTGTGGCGCCATTGTCGCGGACAAAGAAGGCTTCCTCGTTGCCGACAAGGTCCCAGTTCTGTTCCTGAAAGCCCGCCGAGCCATCTTGTTCAAGACGCAGGGCAGGGCTGTTGCCGTCTTTGACATGGACCTCTACGATAGGGCTGTTGGTTCCGACACCGATGTTGCCAGCGTCATCGACGTAGAGCGCGTTGGAACCCGCTCCCGCCTCGATCCGAAAGGGGACTTCACCGTCGGTGACGTCCTCGATGGCGAAGTACTCCGCGCCGCCATTGCCCGTGTCGTTGGCGATCAGGCGCCAGTCGTTCTTGGGAAAGCTGCCGGAGCTGGAGGTGTCGTCGAACAGGATGCGGGTATTGTTCTCCTTGAGGATCAGGGCATCGAAGCCGAAGTTCATGCCGTCGGCGCAGTCAAAGCCGACGCAGGCGGAGCGCTGCACGATGAGGTCATCCGCGATCACTTCGTCCTTGAGAAAGCCGCCTTCGGGCAAATCCGGGTCAGCGACCGAGCCACCGGCGACCGTGAAGGTGCCGGAGAAGGACTGGCCTTCGACTGGCTTGCCGGAGCGCTCGGAAGGCGCCTGGCCGTCGAGGGTGATTTGCCAGGTGTAGAGGCCGTCAGCGAGATGCTGGCCGCCTTCGTCGAACAAGCTCATCGTGCCTTTGCCGGCCTTGAGATCGGCGCGGTACCGGAAGCTATCGGGGCCGGAGACGGTGAGGGTGCCGGGACCGGCGGCGACGAAGTCGACGCTGGTGGCGCCGCGGGTCATGGAGGCACCGAAGGCCGAGCCGGCGGCGAGCAGGCAGAGGGTGAGGATGGCGGTCAGGATCTGGCGATTGCGAGCATGTTGCATGGTCGTATTCCTTTTCTTGGCTTGAGTTTCGTTAGGGATCAGGGTGTCGGTGTTCTGGTGCTGAAGGTGTTGCATGAGGGGCTCCTTGGAGGGGGGCTGAACCGTTAGCGGGTCGTGGCGGCGTCATTGCCACCTGGCGCAGAAAGGCGGGAGGTGCACCACTCGAAACGGCCCGCAGGCAAATGGGCCAATTTGGACGGCAGCGCCGAGCCTTCAGAGGCCCGGGCAACACGAGTCGTCGCGGCCGTCCAGCTCACGATCCCGGGCAGGGGCGGGTTCAGGAAGTCCTCCTGACTCTCCTCCTCCTGCAACAAGGCCTCGGCTTCGAGCGCCAGCTCGGGGCGGCTCGCGGTGCGTTCGAGGAAAGGCCTCAACTGGGCGGGCGGCAAATCCATCGCCGCGCCTAATAGGCGGTGAAGTTCCCGATCGTCGTCACGGGTGAAGGTCGCGTTCGGTTCTGGCTTGGGCTGTTGCATGTTCACGCTCCGGTGTCGTCGATCGGGGATCTCTTGTGGCTACATCCACCCCTGGCGCAGAACGGCTCGCTTTGCACCATCGCGAAGAAAAAAATCTCAGGCGACGGTCGAAGTGGCGATCGATCACCTCAGGACTTGAGGGAACAATGCTTCTGGCCCCGCCTCGATTTACTGCCTCCGGGCCCACGGCAGCGCTATGCTTGCCGGCCGATGAAGCTCTTCATCTCCTCGACTCCCACCGAGCTGGCGACACCCGCTGAGCTGGCGGCTGGTCTCGCAGAGACCATGGGCTGGGAGATCCTGGACCGCGACCTGGACGCAGCTCAGAGCGTCGACGACGGGCTGGCGGCGGTTGAGGGCGCCGACCTGATGCTGGCGCTGGTAGGTTGGCGTCGCGGCCCCATGCCCCAACCGATGCCGGGCTGGGACGGCCAGACGCCCTGGCTGATCTATGAAGTCCGGCGCGCTTTCGCGCTGCGCAAGCCGGTGCTGGTGCTGCAGGCCGGCGAAGACTGGCCCGAACGCGAAAGCGCTCCTCGAGCGAGGGCTCAGATGGCCGACTTTCGGGCCGAGCTCGAGGCCCTCGCTTTGCCCCTGGACCGCGAGACCGACGACGGCGACTCCCCGCTTCGAAAGTGCCTCGAAGAAGAGCTCACCCGACTCGCGCGGCGGCATTCCGACGAGGCAACCGCTTCCACGCGACGGATGCGGGCCTCAGAGCTGTCGAAGCGCGCCAAGGTCTCCCTGCGACGGTGGTCGCCGCCGAACCCGCCGCCCGAGCCCTGGCCGCTGCTCCTCCCCTATTCCCACTCCGGCCTGTTGGCCGGGCGGGATCGCGACCTGGAGGAGCTCGCGGAGCGACTCGATCGTCCGCAGCCGATCCTCGGCCTGCACGCGGC
>JAAAKL020000069.1:15767-69534 GCA_010016065.2 Carybdea cf. marsupialis auct. non (Linnaeus, 1758) | reverse complement strand
GATATCGTTAGAGGTGTCTTGAATAATAGTAATAATAAAAATAATAATAATAATAATATAATAATAATAACAATAATTATAACTATAATTGTTTCAAAACTAAATGTATTTTCACTAATATTGATATATATATATATTAAAATATAACACACATATTTAAATATAATATCAACTAAATACAGTGAAATACTCGCAAACACTAGGCATGTTAGACTGCAAATTATACAACTTTTCTAGTTTAGAAAGAAAAAGACAACAAACAAAAGCAATGACCAAAAATGCCCTCTACAAAAAACCTATACAAATCATAAATAAATTTTCTAACATACAAATAAGTCGGGCTCAGGGCAGTTCTTGTCACACCAGTAAAAAATATGATAAGTACATCGTATGTTGCAACTTGTTATTTTTTCTCACGAGGTGATCTGTCTGTTCTATTCCCAACCTGTTCATAATCTGGATAAGTGATTTGCTATCCCTCGCAATCCCTACAATAGCACTCATTGGCAGATTAATGAAATGAACTTTATAGGTAGCACTTAAATCACGATAAAGCCGAGTATTTCACTGCTTCTCTTTGATAATTTGTTAATAAATCAGTTACAAAACCCAAAGTCAGTGAAAGCACATTTAATGACAAGTCCATTTCTATAATAATATGGGGGCGTAAACCCTGACCAGATATAATTGACGGTGATGGATAATCGGTGGTGTCAAAATAAACCGTAATATCTTTCACGGATACACGAAGAAAGTCAGAAATTATTGTAAGACTGAATTATGTCGCCAATTGTACCTTCCTTTATTGAGATGGACTGCGGAACCGAAACAAAATGTTGAAGCAATTGAATATTTAGGGGAGAAAAACAGGATGCACTGTCAGACGTTTATCAAAGATGAAGATTTTCAAGCGTAGTTAACATATTACTTAGGTAACGGGTGGTAGAGCTGCAAATATTGTTTGTTAATGAATTCTGAGACTTTTCCCATGCCTTTACATGGTGATTAAAACATTTCTTCAATAGAGCTGTCACGACACACCCCTGTGATATCAGAGATGAGGTAATCCTACCCTTTTTTATTTCACGAATATCTCTTATCACTGCCTTGCTACTCTCAAGATGATTTGTAGGATTTATGTAGGTTTGTTGCTTCATTAACATGCTTTGCACCAGTTTCGTTAGCATGTTGAACTTTATCTCTTATTATCAACTATCCTTAAAGTATCCACTACTTTCAATCCAAAAACATACATTTGCCAAACACACTTGTATCAAGAGTACCACAATGTAGCATTTCTAAACATTTGCAAAAGAAATAATCAAAACAATAATAATACTACGCAAAAATCGTAATCGAGTAAATCATAACAAAATTTGAAAAGAGAAACATTTTTGATATACCTTTGGCAACGCTCACCTTCTGGTGGCTTCTTTTATATTAAAAAAGGTCTGGATTTTCTCCAGAAAGATTCACCATCTGAAACAGAAAGATGAGAGTTGACATTCAAGGGAAAACTTTAAGCCATCAATCACAGAGAAGATAGGAATGTATAAAAGCAAGGAGACAGGGAGCAAGAAAATAACACTAACGGCCCTTTGCAGTTTGGAAAGATATTAGCATCTTGACTTGTGAATGTTTGTTTTCAACAAGCTAAATGAATGGTTGTGCCAGTGAAAGGACCATTGCCAAACAGAAATACCTAAATCTCCAACTATAGCCCTCCTTGATCAGCAAAATATTTAGCAAATGCTCAAAGTGGCGATGATACTGGGGAAAATAATTTCATCAGATACAGAATTACCAAGTTGACAATTATGTTCACTGAAACAATTGTCGATTAACAAACAGGAGGCATTCTTTATATGTCGTATTACCTCTGGCACTCTTCCAGATGAGGTATTGTCTGAACTCGGATTAAACTTCAAGAATGCAATATGTTCAGAAGAAAAACCAACCAATTTACTATCGGTCAGCATAATGGGAAGTTCTAAAAACTGTTAATAATTGGAAGAACAAAATCATTTTCAATCAACAAACGATTTAAAAAGTCATGAAGAATTAACATAAATCTTGGCAATAAAACAAATCTTGACCAATGAAAAACCATGACCCGTGAATAAACTGGTTAATAAACATAAGTGATAAAGTACATAGTGCATATCTTTTAAAGAGGATTCATGCTTCTCAAGTTTGAAAATTTTCCAGAATATGGAGTTTCTGAGGGTATTGAGAAGCTACTCTTAACTTCTCTGTAATTAAAATGACAAGATATTTGATTTGTAAATATGTTCATCTATTGAAAATAGGAGCAAAGGGATAGATATGACTTGTAAAGCACCGATGAATGTGCTCGGTAAAAAAGAGGCGCAAAAAAGGATGATCTGAACTTTCCTTTTGTATAAATAAAACAGCATACTTAGAAGTTGTAAACAAAAGTAAAGTACATTCACCTGCTATTTCCAGAGATATAATTCTTGTTGGTTGGTAACATCTTTTGTGTCACTCAGTATCGTAATTCAGGGATTTTTGTATTTATATAACTACATGCATATAACTACCCATGAAACAGGTGGATATCGAACAACAAGAAACAAAAACAACGTTCGCACGTGAGCTATCATGTTTGTACGAATCTCGGACACAATTTTTTAACTTAATGTACGTTCCGAAACATGTTTTTCGTTCACGAAGGACTTAATAACAGCCCTACTCCAATCAAGCATAATGAAATTAAAAAAAATAATATCAGGAAATTCTCTTACAAGGAAGCTAGACTAGCTTTGACGTTATTCAGAATTAAGCCAAATCACTTTTATTAGGACGTCATGGAGGGCCACTGCAGAGAACTTAAGTTAAAATAAAATGTTTATGGATGTTCTGGCCATTGAAGTTACCTTTTCAACTTTGTAAACAGCTTCAGTTCTTTTTAAAAACGAAAGCGAGAACAGTTACTTTACCTGATTGACCTTGGACAGGGTATGATGAGGAAGGAGAGATCTAGAGTGATTCTTGGCTTAATGATAAGGGAAGCTACTTTTCTTTAGGGTGTACTACCCATTTCAAACACTATCTATAGATAGCAATAATAATCATGATTTAGCCATATTTTTTATGTCAGCATAAAGGTCTTGATTATAGCAGGCAGTTATCAGGGTTACTTGGTAGTTTTATGCGTTAAATCTGAGAAATAAAAGACATCAAAAAAAAAATGAACAAACATGGTTTAAGTCATCTATCGTCGACATTCCAACTCGTTACTTTTAAGTAGTTACACTATATTAAATTATTCTTTCATGAGATGGGCCTCAAGAAAAGAAAATGGAGAATTTTTTCATGGTAAATCTGCTTGATAATGTGGAATACTTGTTCCTGCTCTCCGGCTAATGCATTTTATGCAAAGATGAGATATAGGACCACACAATTCTATGTATTTCCTCTGTAGTTTCATCAGCAAGAAGAGTTCTATTTCCTGAACTGAATTAACTATTCCTACAAACTTATAGATAGGGTCTAAAAGGAGTTTTCCATTCTGCATTTATGATATATCCGTATATATTTTTAAGGTTATGTGCCTTAAGGTTGATTAAATAAGAAATATATCTGCTGTAGAAACCACACTATTGACTGCATGTTAAAAGCCCATCATATGGGGTTTTTATTCGTCATTCGAAGTAAATTCGATCCCCTTTAGGAGAAAATATACTCTAAACTAAATAAATTGGTAAAGATAGGTAAAAAGGTCACTGCTTGAAAATTCAAAACTTCTGTGATATATAGAAGTACGGTGAGGATGTAGCACATGTCTTTCTGTACCATTCTCTGTTAGATAGGGTCGTAACAGAATATTGTCCTCAACACCTCATCAGATTATCAGTTCATTCTTCTTTTCTTTGAATTTAATGATGATACACTTATTGAACACTACATTTAGACCTACCGTAAAGGATTAAATAGGAGATTTAATAGATAAGAACAAAAATGATATTTGAAATCAACTATTCGAATTTTTTTCCCCTTGACAGAATATGATTAAAATTTCTTGGTAAATAATTCAAAACGTCTCAGATGGATTTCACTAAAGCTGGTGGAGTATTGTCAATTGTCAATTGTATTAAAACCAAAGCCAACCTTAACCTTTAGGGTGGTAAGATTTTTTGGGTGGTAAAGTACAGAATCCCTTCTCAAAATTATAAACCCTTTGCCACAAAATTTCCAAGTATCCCTTCAAATTGTCGTCGATTAACAGACATTTCTGTAAAACTAACGGGCTTTCCGATAGTTAGAGTCTGTTGGAAGTCCTTTGTCATCCATAAACAATATGTCTTTCCTGGCTCATGAAAGACTGAGATAAGACGAAAATAAATGTATAATTATCGTTCCCCCAACGTAAATGTCCTTAGCCATAGTTAATCGTCTAGCACTCAGGTCAATCAATCAATAATCATGCATGATGCAATGGTCAACAAGCCTTAAAATGTTGGTTGAAACTTTCTTTGCGGAGGTTGGATTTGGTGCTGTTCATGAAGAGTGTTAGAATACAGACTTTCTCCGTAAAAAAGCCAACAAATTGTATAATCAACATTTTTACTCTAAATGGTACGTTTTATTGCATGTTACTACCTAAGCTAAGGATAACTTCACTATTGTTGAGATAGCAGATAACGACATATGACGCTACAATCAATGTACTGTATTTGAAAACATTTTTCATTTTGGCCGGGGAGATTATGTCGTACTCTGTGCAGCAGACATAATGTACCTATGACTAGCAAATTGAAATAAACGCTATTAATTGCCATAAAAAGGGACAGAGAGCAACATGGCGCCTCAGGTATCGAAGAATTTTATTCCTTGCAAAATCGCATCTACGTACAGGATCTGAAAGCGCATGGGCTTAAAAAATATGTACACATTCAATGATTGCCATTTACTTTCCTACGTAACCTCCCACTGAATCATTAAAAAAATTGATTATTGCACAAATGTAGTCACGAAAGCCTTGGGCACAACGTGCAATAAATGTCAAGAAATTTCAGCACACAACTTTTTACTAGAAGTTCACTGTTACTGCATCTGCAAGCATTTAACGTGAAACTTAATTGATGAAAGCAATTATGGATTAGATCTTTAGTGAATTGCTCTATCCTGAATATCGGACCTTTCACTGGATCATCAAGAGATTTAGTTATTAAGGAAAGGTACGTTACAATAGCCGTTGATACAACTTACAAATTATATGTCAAGAACTTTCAACAAATATCTGAATACTAAGACGTCGCTGTTACTGCATCTGCAAGCATTTATCGTGAAACTTAATTGATGAAAGAGATTAATAAGTGAAAGCACATTTCCGTGATGAGAAAATTAATAAGAGAATTTTTGTGATTGCTGAATACCCTACTCTGAACATTAAAGTGTACGTTAATTGTTTATTTAGTGAGTTAGTTTGATTAAACTATTTTAAAGACAACGTCACTTTTTAACGTGCTTAGCAAAACGCAATAGATTATCGTAAATAATCTAACTTGTTCTTTCAATCATATCAGGATTATTAACGATGTGTATATCTCTGTGAAAGCTTGCCGAAAGCTGAAGAAGCTACCAAAGCCGCTATCCTACTTTTTACGTTTTCAAGCCATGAAAAAAATCTGTACCTACTGACTGCTTCGTTTGTGTTTATACGGCGTAACAAGAAGAAAGAGAGAGCAAAGTTTTGAATCTCATTTTCCCGGAGATACTGTACCTCCTGTTTACAGCTGCCGATGTTCTTAGAAAATAATTTAAACTCCACAGAGAAAAGAAATGTACAATTAGCGACCTGAAATGAGCACTAAGTAATAATAGCATAGAAATGTCATGTTGGCATTAACAGCTGTCACATGCATCTACTATAACTTGCCACAATATCAATTCTTGTCTCATAAGAATTGAAAGCACGTTTTTGTCATCGACCGTAATTTGACTTCTAAATGACAAGGAATTACTTAGAAAGCCACTCCTTCTCGAAAAATTGCTATCAAATAGACGTTTCGGTGTTATTTTGATACACCTTTCAAGAGACTGAGTCATTACGTTTATTTTTCTACACCAGAGCGTCCTCTTGTAATTTCAAACTGTTTTAATAGAACTCCTCCTTTCGATACTATCAATAAGTACTAACACATACGTCTGTAACAATAGTAATTTTGAATTCTCCTTTACTCGAGCGCAAAATTTTGACTGGAAAAGGTAAGGAATGCACCTTAGTAACTAATATTCAAGTACTAAAAAAACCACTCTTTTTTGATTAAAGGACGTTTCACTAATATAATTTATGTAGTTTTTATACACAAACGTGCATATGTCCATAGATGTATCTCTATACAATTTATTCTTCATATTCTGTGTAGACATTAAGCACTGTTTAAGGGCTATATTATACACAACTGCACATTTGCAGCATATTAAGATATTTCTTCTGGAACTGCCCCTTCTGCTTGGTTCATTTTAATTTCTTCCTCTATCTTTCTTTTCAAAACTGGGTATTTCCTATCACCTCTTCTTTCTTTCTTATTTCTGATATTCAAGCCCTATTCATGTATAAACTACAGCTGTTGTTTAGATAAGACTATTTGTTTAAGTGGTATCATGCTGTTCTGTTTCTCTTGACATGATGTAAATAAGTTCATCGGCAGATTTTATTAGCTATTTTACTTTTCTATCATTTATAACCATTAGTAGCCTCATTCTCAGATCAATTTTTATACCTTTTACGTGTTTCCATTTTATAATTACCTGTTGTTTCATATCCATCATACATGTTAGTTTCTAAAACATCATTGCAATCAACAACAAGTACATTTTATTCTCTATTGATCTTATTTTGCTTTCTTGTCCGATTGGAAGATTCTTTACATCTTTCTTTTTCTGTGGGTCAGTATCTATTCTTTACATCTCTTCTTACACTAGCTAGTTTGTTTGCATCTATATTAAGGTTGTTGTTATGAGTTTCGTCTTTTTATAACATGTTACTATTATAAGTATATCCTGATGAAACTATCATTGCTTTATAGTGTATTTTCATCACTTGTTTACAATCTTCCATATTCCATCTCTGTCATATTCCTTTCTGACTATTTTCTTTGTTTTGTCTGTTTTGAATGAGGAGTTCACTTTGGTTACTGATGGTCTCTGGTTTAACATTGGCTTATTGTTGTTATTAGAATTACTATATTTGGAGAGATACTACTAGAGAAAAGTGAAAGTGTCATTGCCCGGATTCAAACCGGGGGCACACCCATTCAAGGCGTGCTGCTCTACCAACTGAGCTGAGCACAGCACCGTTTCAATAAGTAATTTTATTAAACAAAAGAGAGCTAACATATTTTTAATCTACTGTCATACGTATTTCGAAAATTTAATCTTCATCTTCAGTTATAATGTTAACAACTTTTAAATCAACTTTATATGATGATAAAAAAATCCTTCACAACTCCGAAGGCAAACATAAATATAAAGGGGTAAGCTTAAGATTAATGGAGTTTGTTTGTACGTCAATGCTATAGACCAGAGGAATGACGTAAAACCGTTATTATTCAAAGTAGGTAAAAGTCTGGCTGTTGAACCTTGCTGCTGATAAGACACTTGGTATTTTTATTCAAAACACCTTAACTTCAAGCACTGTTCCAGCTTTGCCAACGACACTGAATGAGTTATCGCTCACTTCATCCTCTTATCTTTTATTGCCCGTGAGAAGTCTAGTATCCTGGGTGTCAACTACATCATTTACTTTGCCCATATATTTAGAAATGAGTGTCCCAAGATGGCGCCTTGTTTGGCCTATGTAACCACTGATCTCTAAAAAACACTGGATCGAGCATCTTCCGTCTGAAAGTGAGTTCAGTCGTTGGACGCCATTTCAGTCCCCATCTCACAAAGCTTATAAAAAATGTTACGCAACATGGCGGACATTCCCTCGCTATTTTAACTAATGGGGGCTGGTACTCGTGACTACGCTTTTTCATAGTTAGAAACAATAGGAAGCTCGATCCAGTCTCTTTTAGAGATCAGTGTATGTAACAAGCTCCACAGCCTGAACACGTAAATTTGTGGACTAAACCAGACTGAATTCTTCAAATAAAGCATTAGAAAATGATGCTCTGATCCTATTCATATTGAAAATGAATGAAACCCAAGTGCCCTTTTTACAGAAAGTCATAGCTAGTTTAGCCTTAAGGTAAGATTTTGCCGCTTCCAAAATCTTTTAGTACCTTGTGTTTCCATTGTGTAGTTGATGACAGTTTGTTGGACTTCACATATACGTGAGCCATAAATGATACTTTCTTTAAGATACAACTGCTGTCCTACTTGTCTTTCATCTTCTTGTGCAGATGCCGGTAAAACGATTTAAAGCTGAGGGATGCTTCTGCTAGGGACTATTGCTACGGTGGCAGAGGAAAATTTAGGCCATTTTCAAGCACATCCACTTTAATGCTCTAAATTTAGTAGGCAACATTATGTTCCTTATTAGGTACTGCAGTTTCTTGTAGTTTAATTATGGCAATTGTGCCTAGTTAGTTTTGACATTTTGTCAAACGAGACAGTTTAAAAACCAGAGTAACATTACTGAAAATAGCGCTTTAAGACTTTTTCTTGCTTGTTAGGTTCCAAGGAGAATTTCTTGAAGTACTTTCCTCGACCTTTGGTGACACTACGTAAAATTTTCTTCCTAAACTGTCATATGCCTAGTCCCCTGCCATGTAGTACAGGAAACGAGAGAAACTTTGGAATGACATTGAACAATCTATATTTGCTCAGAACTGAAATATTGAGCTCCGCCTTTATTAACTTTAGTGAGACAGTTTCCCATTCTACTAGCTATTGTACATCTGTATTTCGACATTTGTTCTTTTTCTTTTTCTTGTTTGCCTTCAACATTTTTTCTTTTTCTTTTTCGTGTTTGCCTTCAACATTTTTTCTTTTTCTTTTTCGTGTTTGCCTTCAACATTTATCATGAAGTAAGTTATGTTGTCCGCAAATAAAGGGGATGTAGTAGTTAGTAACATCCTCACTGAAAATGAAGATTGAATCTTCAATGTATCAACGTTAATAAAGTATGCATCATTTCCCGTTTCTTTATTATCAGAATAGTTCTACATCAATTACCACATATTAATCTACAATCTGAAGCTTTATGGTAAGACCAAAGGGGAACTTAATGCGTTGACCAACACTGTCTACACCTTCTCGCAGGTTATTGGAATGAAATTTGGCAAGGAAAAACGTAACTTTGCTATTATGAAAAGAGGAAAGTTTATGTACTATTGTGGGATTTCTCCACCGAGTGGATAAGTAATGAAACAAATTGATTACGATGGTTGCAAATACCTTTATGCTAGAAATACCAGCACTGGCATCAACACTAGGGCAATCGGAATGCTTAGGTACAGCGCTAATCTCCTAGATCTCGAGAAAATGTGATGAAACTAGATATAAAAGCTCATACGATCCTCTCCACAAATAGAATGCACCATCTAGGAGCAAATGTAAACAGGTTATACCTCAAATGTAAAGAGGGAGGAAGTGATCATTTAAATGTCTAGAAGTGAGTTCTCTAAAGACAAATATCATACAAAGTTACGGATGCTAGAACTAAAGGTGATGAAATTACATTGAATATTTCTCAATAGTATCCACGACGTAGTAGCTGAAAGGTCGTGAGTATAGCTACACATGGGGTGCGTAAAGAAAGGTACTGAGGCCCTACTAGCTGCTTCGCAGAATAAAGCCCAACGCACGATCAATATAAGAACGCTGATCTCTAAAAAAGACTAGCTCAAGCAATCACGTTCCTTTTCACATCAAATAATGTGTATTCACGAAAGCTGGTCCCCAGAAATTAAAATAGAGTGTGGAGGTCCGCCTTGTTACGTAACATTGTTTATAAGCTTTGTTTGATGGGGTCTGAGATAGTGTCCAACGACTGACCTCGCTTTGAGACGGAAGATGCTCTATCCAGTGTTTTTGGAGATCAGTGGATCAGAAGTAAAATGGATGATTAGGGCTGCTCTCCACTATGCAGGCTATTCAATTTTGAAGACAAGTCAGTGAGATATGTTCAGTAGGAGCTGCGCAAAATGTATAATATCCTATGAAGCGAAAAACGGTTTGATCACTTCCCAGAAAGCAATGTCTTATCAAAAAACCGAGCAGTTGAAATCACTTGGGACTTGACTCTAGAAACTAGGGAAAACATCAAGCATAATCGATCCAACGTTATCATTAGGAATAAAATTCAATGGAATGGACAGTTTACTTTTACCATGGATCGTCGTGTGATTATCAAAGCGAAGGGAAAAGGCAAAAATTATATGGGCTCGGCAATCGACATCATACACATGTGTCATACTAAAGTTAATGTAACCTTTACTATCATTGGTGCTTTGGAGTAAAATTTCGAACAATCTAGAAAGGTATGTTAAACAGATTGGTATACCTGACAGTATCGATAGTGCTCACATATGGACACTGATTTACTCAGAAAAGATATTACGGAATACTCGTAGGTGAGGGTCTTACCTGAGGCTACAAATTCTTTCTTCTTGTGGTATTGCTAGAGGTAGGAGTTGCAACTGTGAAATTAATATTATTGTATCTTTACTATGGTGTCATTATCCCCTCTCCCTCCAGTCATTTAAAACAAAAATCATTTACGCTTTATCTTACCTTAACATGAAACAAACACCTATTACGAGCGGCTTTCACACTACAAACGTATATTTAGAACAGAAGCAAAATACAGTATTCAGATCCTGATAAAAAGAATAAGTTTCTGAAAATTCGATAATCTGAGACTCTTGCATACACGTTTGCTTAAACCCTTGTTACTTTACTAAAAAATTTGGTCAATTTTCCAAGGCAAAAATTAACCATTCCGTTACAAATTTGTAGGACAATGTGCAGCAAGAAAGGGTGTAGATATATTTCTAGCTTTCTCTGCAAATGTGTCACCATAACGTCGTGGTATATGACAATGATACTGATTGACTGTATTTTCATTGGCGTCACAAGGGATATTGACAATCTGACGTTTTGGTCTTAGTCACATAATTTGATTTACTTTAACAGAGAACCAAAGCAAATTTGCATCAGAATTGAATACGATTCTTTGTAAAAGTGCTAAATTTATACTTTTTAAGTGGTTTCTTCATTATTCATTCTCCGGAACTATTCATTTTCTATAAGGCTGTCCGTCTTCTGTGGGTTGCAATTCTTGATATGGAAACATGTTAATGCTATACTACTACTAGCTTTTACGGTATTTGCTGGTCTCTCAATTTCTCTAACTAAAACTGATTTAACTATGTATCTTGAAGAAATCACACTAGCATAAATTAAATTTTGAATCCGTCACTATAATGGCAAAAATATTGTCTTTAACGTTTTATTAGTTTGTTTATTTCGTTACCGCTTCTCGATTATGAATTGTGTGTATTACTTCAACCATCATGTTTTTACTGAACATATTCATTAACTCTGTAACTAATTTTGTTTCTGTTCTCCCTGAATTTGACCTTCATAGCACGTGTCCCCTAATTCTACTTATTAATTTGCTGTAAAATCGTTACTGTCCATTCATGCTTTGCTATTTATGTCTTTGTATTACTTGTTATGACAGGCTTCAAAGCCACAATTTGTATTTTATGCTCAGTCGATGTATTGTCCTGTAAGTATTGATCAAAAACCGTAGTCAAAATGATGTTCACCATATCTTTTCAGTATCAATAACATAAACAATATAATATAAAGCCGTGTACCTAGCCTGATTACACCGATCAATAAGAAAGCCCATCAGATATGTCCATGATGCAATCTGTCAATAATTCCCTGTTCTGAAGCCGCCTCCAAGCAGCACACTACTTTTGAATGCTTTATCAACCACTTTGTTTAAGTTTTAGCTCCTTGAAAATAATGTTCTTTCATTTTTCCAGATGAACCTAAACGTATATGACAATTTTACAAAATTCTACACCAGACATTATTTTACAATAACACCATGCTATCCCACTACCGGATCTTTTAATAGTTACCTAGAAATGTTGTTTTTTTGATGTCTCTTGTCAGATCAAGATATGAGGTGATTTGCTAGGGAGTCCTTGACAACATTTTTTGTACTCCTGATCTTTTATTTTGTCCCCTTAGCCTGGTAGAATGTGCTTTAACAACAAAAGACGTGACAATGTTACTTGTCTTTAAGTGCAGGAATCCATTAAGTCCTCTTTAGAGCCAGATGCGCTTTTAGAAAGCCAGCAGATAGCAGC
This sequence comes from Carybdea cf. marsupialis auct. non (Linnaeus, 1758), assembly GCA_010016065.2. Lineage (NCBI taxonomy): Eukaryota > Metazoa > Cnidaria > Cubozoa > Carybdeida > Carybdeidae > Carybdea > Carybdea cf. marsupialis auct. non (Linnaeus, 1758). The sequence goes on along the minus strand of JAAAKL020000069.1, from coordinate 57,232 downwards.
ATGTGAAAATTAGTGCTCTATTTTTAACAGCCCCAGGCATTTAGTTATTGCAGTGCAAAATTAAGCTTAGACGATTTTCTGATACAAGTTTCAGATTCACTAAAAAGAATTCAGCTCTAGTGTTACTTAGTCAATGAATAATCATAATATCAGTTATTATGTAGCCATACACAGATTTTAATTAGGTATTGTGTAGAGGAATGTCGTAAGGTAACCTAATGCTTGTATGTTTATCTCGTGATGCTCGAGGATTCACCATGTGGATTGCTCATCCATTATCATCTAGGCATCATGTGCTATGCACATAGTCATGAGATTTCATGCAAGCTCATGTAGGATGGATTTTATTGGCTGTTGCCTACATCAGGTTATCGTGAGCCTAACTCGTGATCTTACTATCCTTCACTATAAATATAGGTGCCTTAGATTCTTGTATTAGAATTGCTGTTTGTATTCCAGAGCTTCGATTTCGACGTCATCACTCTTTTTCTTGTACAATACGGAATAAACAAGCCGGTTAAGCTAAAAAAGCCAAACCAACAACCTTGTTTGTGGATCACGAACCTGACAATTGGTCACAATTAGTTATAATCATAGTATTAGTTCCAAGTTTTCTTCCTTCAAGAGAAATGGAATGCTTAAATACTATTTGTTGTATTTGAATAACATTTGCTAATTTTCCAGAAAATCGGTAGAGGAGTACTCAGCGCGTTCCAAGTGCCAATATCTTAGAAAGAATGGTGGCAACTCTGTGGAGCAGTGAATCAATAATTCCCGCTTGGACCAATACCTACTTCATCTAAACGACTACAAGTTTCTTTAAAACTGAGCCGTATTAATACACCTAGCAAATCCAATTGCTTTGATTATGTGCCGCATTTCATGCTACCGTGAACGCAAAATATTAGCATAACGTTCACAAGCATATTCAATGCGGTGATAGTTGATGTGCTATAATCTGGTTATATTGCAATATTTCGCATATGATATTAAGCGTTCAGTAGCAATTTACGTAGAAATAAATCCAAGTTTGGGAACCAGGGTATTGAATCATCAATTGGGATGTTAATTTTTACTGCTCTGAGAATGTTTTGATCATGAAATTAGAAAATATACATAACTTTATATGCCTATCATTATGAAACTTTGCATGGACACTCTCCTGGACCGCTAGCTATTATCGGGTTTGCAGCCTCAGAGGCCGCTGGAGGCCAAAGGTGGGTAAAAGGTATATTACCAGTCTTCCCGTATGTGTCTTATAAGCGTGTTCTAGGTGTAATCTGAACATTGCAATGTAGGCCTACATATCTACTGTGTGCAAATTAGATTAAAACTGTCTTATGAGTGTATTCCAAGTGTAATCTGCATGCTGTAATGTACATATCTACTGTGTGCAAGTCAAATTAGAACCGTCTTACGAGCGTATTCCAAGCTGACGTCCTATGACAAGAACTCGAGCATAACTATCCTCTCACCTCTCTCTATCTTATTTAAGACTTTCAAGTTCATTGACAGTCTGCGAGAGAAGGGTAGAGCAATGTCTTTATGTTTTCTTTTGTCATCGCAGTAATCCTAAACATACAGACAACAATATCTGCAAGCCTAAGCTTTTTGCTGAATATAAATTAATGCTACAAGCAATACGTATTCCCTTCATAGATATAATTTTTGTACTCATGTCAAGTAATGATACCATTTTTGCTTTGGGTAGTTCCCTCTGTAAGCGTCTAGGATGATTCCCACGCGATGCGAGTTTTCGGAAGCATAAAGCACTTTATGACCGGAGGAACTAAAATACCTCAAAATCAGGCTGAGTGCTCCCCAAGGCCTTGTCTTGCTACAACCCTGTGTAAAACTTAATTGTTTCAAGGAGGGTAGTTTATCATGACCCAAGGAGCCCATTAGCTTTTTGATAAGTATCTTTTCTATCACCCTTGATACTGTGGAGGTGGGGAATAGGAAGGGACACAACGTGCTAGGTGTGCGACCAAACTTTGTGGTAGGCCTTAAATCCTTTAATGGTAAAACCGTCCATGCAAGTGATAGCAGAACATTATAATGGCAGTTACCAAGGCACTTTGACATCGACTTCACTATAAATGAAGATTAGCAAGGAATTATTTGCCAACAATTAAAAATTCTTATTAAAGAAAATATAGAAAATTATGAATATTACCCATTAGGGAATGCTGCTACTTTATATCACATTTATTGAATGGATTATAAAAACAAGGTTTGCGTTGTCTGACATAGTAAATTCATCTACGTTCAGATGAACGTACTCAACTGAAATGGGGCGAATGGTTTTTAAAGTCTCTGAAACGCAGTGACATGCATAGTCCATGCACAGCTAGTACAGAGTTAAAGCGGCAGCCAAGTACAAATGTAACTAGAAAAAGTAATTAAATGTATATCAGAGACTGGTCACAAAAATTCCTTCTGGTTAAAGACCTGTATATTTCAGCCATCGTATTCGATATAGAGAAATCGCTAATATTATATATTGTAGCGCAATATCGTGACATATGGCCAACCACTCCTACCCTGCTTATCGGACATAAATTCCATGTCCTTTTAAAACAGTGTTTTGCGGTGTTAAAGACTTAAGGCCGTCCTGAGATATCAGTTGACAATATCCTGTTGTAGTACTTAATAAACCGGCAAGAAATTATTCATGCGACTATAGATGGCGTTCACGGTAATCCTTTCCTGACAACGATTCTTGCTCATGTTGCTGAAATGAGCACAATGCTCTTCCAAAATCGCTTTTTTCTGTCGACTGAGCTGTGATCGCCCTGGTTCTTATTAAACAGCCTGCTGATGTGGTGATTAACGAATCTACAAGAGAATTATAACTGATCTTCGGGCATTCCTGCCAACATCCTGTGAAAGGGAAAAGATTCGGAAGAGACCTCATCTACAAAAATTGAAAACACACATTCGACATTCGTTGGTACTTTGTTGATTGAAACTATTCTAATTTATTAGTCTACCACTCGTGGCCACGCGTCTTTCTTCTCTAGCTCAACAAAACGCAATGCTATATTATTTATAGAACAATTACCTTTTAAAGGTAACAACGTAGGAAAAATTCGGGTACACAAAACATAAGTAGTGGTGGAAGTTTTCTATTGTTGTATTTTCTGGGGGAGAATTTAGGACGCTTTACAGCAACTATCAAAATCTCTTCATAGCCTAATTTGGCTAAGGAAACTGAGGTTTCTTAACTCATCTCACATCTTTAGAGCAGTCGCAGAAATTTCAAACATCATGGTCAATTATAGAATAGAAATTGTTGCCTTTATTCCTTTGACAGGTAAACAGACTGTAATAACGTGGAGTACGGGGCATAGCCCACGATTAAGTTATTAAACTAACAATGACGGTAAAATGGAAGTAATTGTTATGGCGCTGTTTTGCAGACAAAATGTGAGGATTGCCATTACCCTTGCAATGAAATTAGGAAAATACTAGCATTTAATTTGATTATAAAATGGATCTGATGCTCAGTACACTTTTCATATCATGATTCCCTATACGACTTAGGAATTTAACACAGGCAGACATATAACATTTGATACCATTTGTAACATTTGATACCATTTATAACATTTGATACCATTTAAATTATTTGATACCATTTATAACATTTGATACCATTTATAACATTTGATACCATTTATAACATTTGATACCATTTATAACATTTGATACCATTTGTAACATTTGATACCATTTATAACATTTGATACCATTTGTAACATTTGATACCATTTATAACATTTGATACCATTTATAACATTTGATACCATTTGTAACATTTGATACCTGTTTTTCATATGGTTTACAGACGTAAATAGGAGTTGAATTCTGTATTCATATGCACATAACATACCTATGTTTAAACTTTATCCAGAATGGGCTATTTTGAAATCCACAGGACTCCGGGGTCTAGTTGCCCCGCAAGTATATGTAAACGCTATCAATGAAAATGTGTCATTTATGTGGAAACTGAGATGATCTATCATCTCTGCAAAAACATGTCTTTTTTGGGATTGGAGGCAATGATGTCACAGCAAAGTCGGAGTGACAAGTGATAAGAAACACGCCAAAACCGTTGACACTTAAATCTTAGCTGAATTTCTATGCTAAGAAGATAACGAGCATAGAATACGAAGAACTATTTCACTTGAAATTCACATAATTTGTGGCTCTAAAACAACTGCATTTCAAGTTTCTCTCTCCTTTTTTTTGGACATCATACATAGCAAATTGTTTATGAGGAAGTCCAAGTCAAAGTCAAAACATGTTAAAGGGATTCCCTGAGCTATTTACACTGTGCCCTGCTAAGGATTAGCAGCTCACTCCCTACCTAAATCTCTCTGGATGTTTCAGCTTTATATCTGCCTTACGAAAACTGTAACAAGTAACAAAGGTAACAAAGAAATCATTTTTTCAATGATAAGTTATATCTTTCATAATAGTTATCAATATAGTACGTGTCTGTTTAGATAATATGTTCCAAATCTTATTTTTTTTAAAATCATGGTCAAACACAAGATATCATTATCGTAACTATTACAGACATATTAATACTCTTAAACTGTAAATTATTTACCTTGAAGTAGTTTAATATTCTTTTTGCGTAAAAACAAAATCAAAACGGATAAATTTATATCTTTAAGCTAGTATGAGGATAGAATACCTTTTATTGTATTAGTAGCAACCCTTAAATCAAGTTTAGCTCTATCTTTTACCAGGGCAAACTTGGATTACTGTCTATTATAAGCTGGCCAAGAAGTTACCTGCTAATCAGTCGCACCAAAATCTCTAGCTTATGAAGTAATGCGCTGTGTTAAAATAATGCACAGAAAAGTTGTATCCTGACATTTACATTTTAAGAAGTATCAAAGAAAGAACTTTGAAAACAAACCTATGGAATTCCCTGGCATTTCGTGAATAAAAACGCCAAACTTCAATTGCGTCGAAGGTATAACCATCAATAATGTTTCCTTGTAACGCCAAAAATGTCCCATGTGATAGTCGATCATGGAGCAAAAAAACTTTCATCTCCTCATTAATATAAATTAACGGCTGCCCTCTTTGGTTAATCTGTCGTATAAAAACACCCAGCGGTTCCAGTAGGATCAACAATTAGTACTCGGTGAAATAAATCTCTTGTTGTACTATCACTTCTCAGAATGATATCCATATGAGAATACCTTTTTTCATCTTGTTTAGTAAAACGTTTGCACTGAAAAGCTTCGTGTTTGTGTTTAGTGAACCCCTCATCAGGTGATTGTGGAAGCATACTAGAGAACACAATCGGGATATTCAAAAGTTTAAATTATTTTCATACTCCAGTGTCCAATGAAAAGTTTCTCCGGTGGTGTCATTATCTTGTTGTCAAAGTTTCATTTGTGCTATTTAAGATAGTAATTAGTGGATTACAAAATATTTTGATATAGCGACCTTTTGGCACTTTGTAAAAAAAGATTTTACACCAATGATAAGGACTCGTCTGTAAACTATAAATGGCTGAAAGAAAATTTGCAAATGTTTTAGATGGCATATTTTCAAGACCATACTGCTAACCATTTCAATATCACCCAGACTAGGGAAATAGTAATAGACTTGAAGCTACACCAATACTAGCAACGTGTGTATGTCATCTGAATTCAAAAGCCATCAGGTTTGTTAATAGATCTATTAGATCAAAAAACGTAATCTATTTTTGTAATTCGAAGTGATGACGTCACAACACAATCGGAAGTTGACCCTTTAACCCCAGATCAAAATTCATTGCTGATTTTCCTTAATTAGAAATACGTGAAATAAGGTTATTTTTCAAGCTCAAGAGAATCAAACAAAATTCAACATAGAATCAGGTGCAAAGAGCTATTTTACAAGCAATTTATCTGATTCTTGCCTAAAGAGCAGACTTATCCTAAGTGTTTTTGTCCGTAGGCAGTTTGAATTGTTGTTGAGTTATTATTCTGACGTCATTGTTAGCAAAGCTATTTAAAAAACGTATTTTCAAGGTACATATTAATAAATTTAAAAAAAAAATAACGAAGCTGTACAATGATTGGATAATTCTATAGACATCAGAAATGTATAGAATATCAAAAAGATTAACTTAAAGTGCAAATTCCGTAACCCAAAATTCCAGTAAACTCTAAGGAACAGAGCAAACTACATGATGGTTCTACACAAAATGAATTCCTATACAAAACTTACCTAACATTAAGAAATTTATTTTGTCTTAGAGGGAAACAGTAAACTTTATAATACTTGCTTTTTATCGCAGAGCGTCTTAACAGTGATTGGAATAAGTTGCAGCTTCATGGAAGAAGGTTCAATGGCATATATGGAAATATAACCGAACTGACGTTCAGAGTGTTGAAAACAGAAAATTGAGTTAGTGCTTTATAAGTATTATTCTAGTGTATTTGTAGTGGTCAGATAAGAGTTTTCGTAAGAACTTCATTTCTTCATAAGATTTATGAATTATTTGACGGGGAGATAAAATGCGATGTTGAAGATTGAGCCAACAAGACTATTGGGTAGGGTAGATGGCGATCATGTGTTACAACAAAAAACATTCGTCAATTTCAAAATCTTAAGGAGAATTGGACATTTACAATTGTAACAGATTTGCAAGTGGTAAGTCATAGAAAATAAAAATTATTAGAGCAGGTGTAACGACTTCATAATTATGTCATCTGGCAAGTGTTATGGATCCATTACCAAAATTATGGGAACGATTAGCTAAAGAATTCTAAATCAAAATAGATGTTTCGTCAAATCAGAATATAATTAGAAACATGAACAAAAGTGCTGCAATACCACTACCAATAAAATAATTTCATCCAAATTCTCTAACATTTATCACTATACAACCTTTTTTCTTGAAAACGTAACAGATTGGTAATTGTTTGGTTTTACGAATTATTGCATTTATAACAATATAGAGTGTTAAAGATCAGCTTAGAAGGAATACCCTTTCATAAATCAATTTTAAGGAATCGATTATAGGGGGTGAAAGATAAGGTATCAAGTGCAAGCAGCAAGTCTAAGAGATTGAAAGTGCTGCAATACCATTACCAATACATTTCTTTTTTATATAAATTCTCCGAAGTAAAAGATATGCGAACAAGTAAGCATCAAGTTGAGAAATACATATAGGTATTAGCCAGTCAAAAACTTGAAAACATACAAAGAGGAAAATATAAACGAAGCAAATGCAAAAGTACTATGTTTAGGGGTCTCTTTGGGTGGCATCATTGATTTAGAGCGTAACCTACGGTCCAGCCAGAGTGAGCAATGTCCAGGAGAGAGAGCACACTTACAGGGGTGGTCTCTCGTTGCCTTCCCCAACTGATAGTCTTTATATTGCGCTAGGCGGGATTCGAACCTACAAACTCGGGCATGTGAGTCCAATTCCTTGACCACTAGACCACTAAAAAAAGTTACAAACACCTCCCTCCTCACGCAAGATAGTAACTTAAGAGAAAAGGACATGAGAACTAGAAGAGCATCATAAAGGGGGAAAATATCAAACAGAACAAATTACAAGGAGAAGTCATCAAGATCAGAATAAAAAGGGAAGATAGCCAGGAATCTCGATAAGGTAGAGATAATTGATTTAAAAATCACAGTGGCAATAGCAAAAGGATGAATGTGAAAGCAAAAGCATGAAACTAAGAAACATAACAAAGCCACTACAAATAGTCAACAATTTCCTACTATCGGCATTGATGAAGGTGGCCGACGAGTATGTGTTGAAATTCAAACACAATAAATTGCTCTTTATTTTCTATACCGTGGAAATAAGAGGAGAAACTTGAAGCCGATTTGCTCATTTTCTATGATATTCTGTTCTTTTTCAGATTTATCCAACATAATATTTATGAAGCATGGGAACATCCTTTCTGTGAAAGTTCTACGGGCTGCCCCTTTGCAGCTATGAGTTCTAACTCGTGCATTTAATGCCGAAATATTCTCCGATAGTTTTATTAATCTTAGTTTTACAGGTCATCGTTTCATTACAAGTTAGTTTCGAAGAAAAATGTTCGCTCAAATATACAGTGTTTCTATGTTGTAAGCGATAGACTGTAATATTATGCTAATCATAAACATCTCCTTCTGCAAGATGAATCGGAGGCTTTTTTTGGGCAAACAGACAAAGGAACAGTCTAGGATTTTTACTCAACCCCCAAAAATCTCTCTTTGAGAAGAAGGAGCACATTGCCATTTTCACAACGAGTCCATATATCATCTGAAATATCAACAGTGTGTAAAGTGAAAAAAACCGAAACAAATGGCTAAATTATCTTTTGAAATGGCTGGCTATTAGCCAACAAATAATTTCAAAAAGGTATTGCTTTAAAATATGTAAGAATGTTATTCCTGGAGTTGATTGCTAGTTATATAAAAGTGCCTTATTAATGGACAGCACTATCTGAACCTTCTCTGCGCCCGTCTTCCTCCCTGCTGCTTTGTTGTACAAACATGTGTCTCTGTACTATTATCTTATCACAAATGTAATTTCTGCTTTGGAGAAATCTACCTATACTTTCCGACTTTTAGGCAGTGCAGAAAATCTTCCATGATAACTATTGTGTTCAAATCTAAATTAGTTACAAAATTTGCGTCACACGTAGTAGTACACATGATAGGCATTCAGTAGTCTTGAACAATGTGTCAAATCTCCTGATATATAGCAAGTTCCAGACATTTGAAATCTAATGTTCACACTACCTGGCAGTTACAAAGGGTATGTGATATTAACACAAGGACGCAGATGAATTTCCTTTTCCTTAACACGATTTCCGATCATGTTTTTACTGGAGAAGAAGCATTAAAAGCAAAATAATTGCTCATATCACTATGTAAAGCAGTTATCGTTCAACAAATATTTTGATATTTAGATATAGCCTATGATTATAAATATGTACATATACCATTGTATGCAGACAACAATATCTGAATGCACACATTGCTCTTGATATTACTCTGCGCAGATTGGTAACAACCTATTTTCTTTATATCTTACAAAAGTGCTCCTTGATCGACCTTGATTGGATGCTTTAATTATACCATTAAAAAAACTTAAAAAAACAGAGAGGTAGTTGCTACTCCATGCACACCCACTTGAGATATTTTGCTAAATATATCGTGTCAGAAGTTTCATCTACTGTTCCAACCCCTCTCTGAGAAAATAATTCCAGGAGAGATTTGAAGCTTTGCAAGCCCGTTACAAACAGCCTCAAGGAGACCTATAACGCGGTAGTCATTACAGATTTATCTTGATCCTTCCCCTTTGAGCAGCAACCATAGACCTACGGAACTGGAAGTACAGAGGGGGTGATGGCATTTTGTTACCTAAATTCCTGATAGACCAAAAAACACCCTATATTCTTACGAAAGAGGCTAATGAATGTCAAAACACCCGGTAGTTAGTTATGCTGTTGAAAAATATGATTTGAAGCTGCTGCATTAAAGTATGCACGAACATTTTAAATCTAAGTTTTATTAATAAAAAGTTGTGCTTACGAAGTTCTAACGGTCCCATACGTTTTTTAAAGCAGCAACTAGATTCTATCAGTACAATCGTATGGTATAGAGTTGCCATCTTGGCCATGATGTATAAACAAATTTTCTCACGTCCTCCAGCAAAGGGGTTTAATTCATTTGCGTATATATGTCATGCGGTAGAAGATTATGGATTAACAGACTTTTCATGGAAGATTAGTCATGTAAATTATTCAAAATTGCTCTTCTGCAAAGACTTCTGATACCGCCAGGACCTGTAATGATCCTCTATTAGCTGATTCCACAACAGGAGGACGAACGGTGGAGACGTATACCACGCTTTGCGTAAGATCATGTAGGTAGATTAGAAATCATTCCTAATTTTCTCAATTATGGTTTTTCAAGAAATGTTATCGCCAAATATTTTCTTCTATTGATGACGGTTTAGTAATGCCTACAGGTATGTCCCTGTCTTGCTTAAAACTACCAAATATTATTTCAAACTTTTACTACGATTCCACAAGAAAATTCACATGTCTTACAAGAAATTTATCTGTCCTTCTATATCAGTAATGCATATTTTAATTTTCATGCTGAATTTGCTGTGGTCAGATGATAAATTGTTTTTTTCTCTATTGCTGACTGAGAAGAGGATGATTCAAAAGCTGCGTCATATTTACCAAGAATTGGTTAACAAAGACCGTACTTAATGCCGCTGTCTTCCCTGGCTGCTCAAATTTAAAAAATGGTCTTAACTTTGTGTATATTTGCCACTTCCTCACAAGCCCCATGCCCTGGCTGAGCAAGAGGACGTTATTACAGAGCAACAATTTATCAATTAGGTTTTCAAATCCTTCCAAAAACTCTCTTTATGGACAATGGGGTAGCGACGAGGTTGCACGAATGTAGTTGACTAATTTCATAACAGCTGTAATGCATTCGTTGTACTGATCACCAGGTTGAGTAGAAAGGACCGTCTCATGTCTGATTGAGACAATGGAGAAATAGGGGATATTCATCTTTAACCTTCAGGATAAAATGCTGTTGACAAAGATCATCGGAGGTGCTCTCATCTCTAGCATATTATGTTAATTTTGCTATGTTAAGTTCCTTATCGTCTAACACAGATCGCACACCCTCGGTATATGTGGCTGTTCTCTTTCCTTTCGTAGTGAGCACACCAAGGACAGCAATAAGCTCCATTCCAGTGATATCTAAGACAAAGAAAGTTGAATAAAACTGCCTGCGTATCACAATAATACATTTGTAGAATAACCATGAAATTCTAAAATCGAATTGGTAATGTTATTATCTACTCATCCCGGAATTAATGTGAACTTTAATAAATTACTTTATGATAGACTTCATTTCTTTTTTTCTATACACTACATTGGTAGCATAAATATCTCTAACGAAGTTTTATTGTTCTGATCCACATATGTTCAAGTGTAAATACTGTTTCTGGCAGAGGTATCCAAAATTAAATATAGTTAGTCTTGGTTTGGATCAAAATTACTTCCAATACGGTCAAAAACTAAAATCATGGATCATAGATCTCCATCGAAACTGTACTAATAAACTAAGAATATGCACCTTATCTACACCACTTCGTTATCATAATATATAAACGGTACTCAGCTAGGAAATTATAATTGGTAAACTAATATGAATAAATACATCATGCTTACTTCATGGTCTTCAATAACTATCATCAATATGAAATTTGTAAAATATTATAAACAGAAATAAACTGACCTAGTATAGATAAAAAATTGGGCATCAGTTGTTTAATAACTTGATTCATCCACTGCGATCCCTCTTTTAATTGTTGTTGTAGTAGTTCACAACTGCTGTTCCTGAGTTTTTACATCTCAATGCAGCTCTGTAATTCCATAGGGAGGATGCCCCTTACCATCTGCACCTTTTTCTTTGCCTTTGTCTTGTCTGTTATAAGTACCTCCATGATATCTACCCTCAATACCTTTAATATCACAGCGTCTAAGATACAGTTTAATGTTCTTAGCGAGTGTTGAGCAAACCTTGTATGAATATGTTGAATAGTATACGCTTGAACTATCAGGATATCAGAAATATTAAATAACAAAATACAACCCTCCTTGAAAGTACATGAAAAACCTTATGACTAGTCTTTGCTGTTAAAGGGGTTGAGTGGAGTATATCGTACATTTCATCAGGGGATCCAATGTTCCCCTCTTTTGCCATGGTGTGATCAGAGTGGTCTATTTTCGATAAAGATATGCCTTTCTCTTGACAGGATGCTATCATTTTTAACACTTTCTGTAGATAATTCTAAATATCCTCGGAAAGAACCACACATCCCAGGCAAAAAACTGATCGTACTTGGGCGTCTCCCCCTCCTATTTAAGCACCTACGTACACCAAAAGAAGAAGGTGTTAATAGGAGACCTTTAGTATCTTTTTGTAAATTTTTGGCAGTATGTTTAACGACGCAGGCAAAAGTATTGCACGATTACAGGGTTTACGTCAAGAGCTTCCGAAAAGGGACGAGAAGAAAATGAAGAAATACAAGCAAGTAAAACCTTTTTTCTAACGGCGATTGTTAGTATTGAGAAAGGAAAAAGTTATGTCAAAAATATGTAACATTAATATATTTGTATATTAGATGGAGAGATCTTTGTGCATTGTCACTACTTTACCAGATTACACTTTCTATTTGCGTGTCTTCTGCCTTGACATTGGAGTTACTATTCGGTCATTTATGATTACGTAGTAAGGTCATAGTTTCACAAAATATAACGCTTACTTTGCTCGGTAAAGTTCAAAGGTATTATCTGACTGACATATGCTTTAAAAAGCGTAAATCTACGAATTGTGGAAGTTGACTGCTATTTTTCTGATTAGAAGACCAGAATTTTTAATTGAAAGTGGCAGAATTAGAGATATGAGATTTCTGATTGCACTGTAATAAAATGTATAGAGAAAGTCTGTCATTAACATCTCTACCAAGTATAATCAAGTATTCCCACTGACTGAATTTATAAAGTAACAGAAATAAATGATACCAAGTAAATATGTAATACATGCTTGGTCCCCATTTCATAAGGTTGTCCTTCTTATCTTCCCATGTCTTGGGATGTCGCTTTGCCTCTGCTTACTATTCAAATAAATCCATTGAAGTAAGGCTGTAAGTATAACATATTTTGTATGGTTTGCCAAATGTTATTGAAAAGGGCCTTGCAAGAAAGGGTAATAATCACCAAATCTGCTACATAACTAATCAAGTATAAAAGTAGATTCAAGAAGAATCTATCAACCTAGAGTGAAGGTAATGCAGAATTAATAGGGAACAAGCCAAAGCGTTGCGTTATTGTCTGCACAAACTGACGTTCTTTATAACCTTTGACGCAACAGACAAACATAGACGGTTGTTAGTGATGTCAATACAGATGACAACTGATATGTGGGGTCTGACAGTTACTAAAGATTATATCCTAAAGTTCAGGTACATCTTCACATGCACCAAGTTCTTTTTGAATTCGAGCAGAACAGAGCACACCCTACACGCATTCCTTACAATATCACATCTACGTAGATCTCCTATTATAACATAGCGCCCTTCGAAATACTGATAGTCCCATTGAAAAATTATCGCTCCTTGCGTTGAAATTCTGTTTTGTAGGAAATCTTTTCTGCAAGAGTAATGTGGTCAAAATTCTTTTGAGAAACTAATCACGGATATTGAACCCGACAGTGGACATACTAAAATAACTGCTCACGAATGTCTCATCTAACGGCAGACAAAATGACATAACAAATCACGGATGCTGTATCTAACAGGAGATATACTAATCAGGTATACTGCAATGAAAGGAGAAAATTGCACGAGAAATATATAAACACTTAAGAAAAAAACTTTTGTCTCTACATAAAGGATTAATTCTTTGAGGAAGTAGGAGGACAGAAGAAATCGTTTTAAGATCTGTACATACAGATTTAACGAGTTTTATTCGGAAGCTAGATTAGATAAAATATTCACAGAAAATTATACCAGTATTCGAATAGACTAGTCCTTCGATACAAAAGAGAGTAACTAAGTTGCAAAACCATGTCAAGCTGACAACATGTAGGTATATTTCTGTCTCTATAGGTAGATTAAAATCCGATACAGTAAATCAGATCGAGGCAAATTTTTGGAGTAACAGAGAAATGCACTAGCAGCCAGCGAAAGAGAGATATTATTGCTGTGTGAAATAGGGATCAAACTTTTATATATTTTTTCCTATTCAACCAAAGTCACAGTGGCATGTTTCAAATGCGTCTACATTCAATGACTTGAAACGTGAATTGTACTTTTTAAGTATTCCCATTGATGAATTTACAAAACTTCTCTTACTGTTACAGACCTTTTTATCTAGACAAACTGGGTATTTACAATGTTCCCTTTTATCCTGTCACCCACACAGCAATTCATAACTCTGTGAGCTCCCTACTGTTAGTCTCTGTTTGAACTCATATTTTAGCTACTTACATTGAAAATTTCTCTTCTACGTACAAGTACATAACGAAACTAAGTAAATAACTGAACCAACTAAACTTAAATAAACTTCAACTTAACCAAACTAAGTACATTACGCTCTAAATCGAGTATGCCACCAAAAAGTAAATTACGCTTTACTCTTTAAATAGTAAATATTGTAGACCTGATGCACAAACATCATACTTCTTGTACTTTTTAGAATAACATACCATCTACCTCGGATTCTTAATTTATGAACAGGAGTGTGAGCAACCTCTTCAAACTGCGGTGGAGGGAAACTAAATTTTATCAAAAAACCACGCCCTGTTTTGAGAGAATTAAAATTGTAAAACTGCAGTCATAATTATTGCTATGGTGTTGATGTTCGTTATATTTGCTTCCGATCAAGATCTCCCTGAAAACAACATCAATTTACGTATGATGACAAAATTTACGAGTACAAGCGTCTGTAAATACATCCTTAAGAGAAGCTAGCGTTTAAATGTCAGATGTGGAGAAAATACTAGATTTATGTTAATGGTGACAAGGGCACCGGACCCAATTCACTCCTACACTCATTGCGAAGGATCAATGCCACTTGGCACGTTGATATATGATCATATTTTCAATTGTCGCACAAATGTAACAGTGCTTATATAGTCCGTCACGCCACTTCTTTGAGAAGTTTTCAGAGGCTTGGACATTTTTTTTACATATGACACGACATGGTTCATTTCACTTCCAACGTCTAACTGCGGTGCAAAAACACCACTCTATATCCAAGGTCATAAAATACCAACAGAGTTTGTCATTTCTATCGCAAATTGACAGCTTAAGCAAATCAGCCAGAATCAACGAATGACCCAATAATTTTTATCTGGTATTATCTGAAGTTAAAGGTTCAGGAATTTACAATAACACTATAGCCTTTTTTACCTTGTTTACAAATTGGATTTAAGTACGTAACATTTCTATTATGGCATGCATGTAGATGGATGGAATTAGAAATTAAAACGAGTACTATTTAATCAAGAAATAAAAAACAAGTTGGTAAGTGCTATGATATTGCTTTCACTAAACGAAATGCATTGGAATAAGGCAAGGAGAAGATACAGTGCGTTTTAGGACAAGATGAGGTGGAGTCAGATATCTTGAGTTTCACTTCATCAGTAAAAATGATTTTCATAAAGGCTTCTCGTAAGTCCTACGAATTGTTAGCGAAATGCAATACTGCTTTCACGTCGATCAGTTGTTACTTACTAAGGCAGTAAAACAGCAAGAAAGTGATTTGAAACTTTAATCAAATTTAGTTTGCTTTTAAGACGAGCTCGTCCACCTTATCTGTTGGGTTCGTACAATTTTGCTGTCCTTCAGATTCGGAGATCCGCTTGGAATAGCAATTAATACCGCCTAAGGAGGTAGGTTTCATTATAACACCTAAAAAGTACCTGTCACTTTTCCTAGCATATCCAAGGTCATGTAATCTCTAGAAGATAAACTTAACGCAGATATCGACTATGTCGTGCAGGTGCTTCGAGATTTAGATAGAGAGGGAAGCAGGAAATTTGATGTTATGACAGTGGCTTACCTCTTCATTTATTTAACTCGTCAAATATTAATAGGTAAGTTTCACAGTTTTATAAGGTCATGCGTGGTATGACCGCAATGTCTAGCTGCCCACAATACATGACAAAGTCAGAAACCAACAGTGAAACATAAAAAATCAAGAATCGACAGAACTTAATCCGAAAGAACGAAACGAAATGACGTAGATTTGTGATTCTATGGAATTATGTGGATATGGATAAAATACTCAATAGTTTATGTATGGTTCAATTTACTCCGAAGCTACCTAGAAATAACCATTTATTGACAAGTTATCTGTTTCACGCATTGTAAACGCATTAAAGTTGTTCAATAACAAAAGGTCAACCAGCTTTTTTAACAGCACTTTTCATCGATGACATGTAGTAGTTGCTTACAACGGGGCTCAAGTCTGCAGGAGGTGAAATAAATGAATTTCCCATACTATGAATAGCAAGGATTACGATTAACAGCCTGAGCATGGACTGATACAAACCAGCGATTAAGGAACCATAATCAAATTTCATCCATTCAACTTCTTTCCAAAAGTTTGTGTTGGTAGGTGAAAGATTTACGTCAGAAGAGACAAAAAGGTCTTATTAACCTTAACTGATTAGGTATTCTCAAGCGATTGTTGGGAGGTATTTGCACAGAGCATTTAAAAAGGAAACTACAAAGCTCCCCGGTTTGAGGTCTGGCTTATCTTGCTTCGAATCATCACTCAAGGCAAGCGTTTCTCAGCATAATAACCTCATGCAATTTACGCACGTTTGTTTTACAACGCTTAAAAAGCATTCACATCCTTTAAGTGTGGGATCAAATACAACAACCGCTATGCTAAGCTAACTCTCTATAATACACTTACTTCAATGGCCGCCAAAGTGGCACCTCATTGACAAATTTTGAAGAGAGCGGTCTTACATAAGCGTTGCAACTCTTTGTTAGATAAAGATAGCTAGAAGAGTAAACATCTAGGAGTGCATTAAATGGATAATAGCTGGATATCATTTGAGATTCGAAGTGGCAGGCCTCTTTAAAGAATAGAGCGTCACAATGCAGCATTGTTGTTTACGACTGGTTAGTTTCAAATGTTTGTTTTGCAGAAAAATCCCCTTGAGATCTGACAGTTAAACTTTTAAAATTCATTTACTCCCTTCCACCAAATCTGAAGATACAATCCAAATCACCTTATTTGATAACAGGATAGTAGAAAGTAGTTTATTTGTGAGGTTAAGTGCTTTTGTGTAAACGACAAGAATATTGTTATGGCCCAAATTGCAGCCAAATCAAGAGCTGTACAAATAAGAAAAAAAAATTTAGGGGGCATAAACATATGTTTTCATAACTAGTGACCATAAGTTCAGCTTGCTGAAAATCCTACCTTTTTCGTCGCTCTTTGAAACTAGGTAGAAGTTTGTAAGTTTATTAATACCAATATTGACGATGGTAAAAGGAAATTGTTTAATAGAAATAATTGTGGAACAATTATTGATGTGGCACTACATATTCTTACACTTAATCAAGGAAACGCTACCTGTACAAAGCTGAAAGATCGGAAGTAAGAGCTTATATAGAAACGAATAAGTTTCAACATTTCCGGAAGAACCTAGTAGTAGGAGCAAAAGACCCTAGGATAGCTTGAACAGTAGACTACAAGCAATTCTATTTGTAACCCATTCTTATGTGTTATTAAAAAGAACATGTTTCTATTAAGATGTGGTAGGTTATGAATCAATACAATAGAATATTTGAAATTCTATAGGTAGGACAATACGGCGAATCCAGTATAAGTGGAATATCATGTTTTTGTACAAAAAGGCCTCGATCTGCTAAGCATAATAGGACATTTTTATCTGTAAGTAAAACTGATACTTTAGATGGAGAATTGCCCGTTGCCAAAATGATCGCCCATACTCGGGCACAAATAAGTAAGAAATGCTAAAAGACACGTAGTTTATAAATAATAGCTATTTTGATGAAGAAAACACAAACTTGAAATTAACAAATTCAACTTTCGTTTAACACATTAAATCTGAAATTCTGGCCGCAAATTTTATCACCCCACTCTGATACTGCTGGACTTATTTTGGTCCCTAGAAGACCCTGCTCTTCATCTAGAACCTCTCGATTCTGCAGTAGTCCGAGAAGTAGGAACTGATGGAAAAAGGATATGAATTGATGAAACTATTTCGTTAGAACAGCACGAGACATTTTTGTTGCATTAGGATTTTTTATATAACTCTTTTGTTGCTATATATTTAATGCAAGAAATCATACTTAAATCAGCATGATATGAGAAATCATACTTGCATCAGCATGGTATAAGAAATCATACTTGAAAGTTATATGATGTCTTCTGAGATTTAAACGTATTTGCCAATACCATTTACATATACCTGTGATATGAAGTTGGGCGTGATACCTCCTATTATTTATTATTCTGCCAATACAACTAACGGGTAAAACTGTAATGTCAGATATAAATAATTTATACCAAATTTTCACTTTTTTATCTGGATGGTAAACTAACAATATTTGACATCTCGGGTAGTAAAGGTTATTTGGCAAAATTGGTTCAATAACGTAATATAATTACATAGTGGTATCCGATGCAATGTGTTTATTAGAGTGGAATATCATGCCATCGTTAGTATCAGATTACGTAACAGAGCGATTCTCTGGATATTGTTAAACTCCTTAGATATAAGACACATTAACGAGACTGCTTTTATAATGTTATGTAAGTGTGCCACTTTTTGTTTAAAAAGACCTACCTTTGACAGCTGGTGCAACTAAAACAAGCGATTATAGATGATTATGGAAATTATTACACAACTTGTGTTAGGCATTTTTTTCGTATGATACGCTGATTAATCTAATGGAACGAAGATATCTGCATCAATAACTGAATTACTACAACGGTTATCAGCCTCTCTTTAATCACGTCAGAATTACATTAGAAAATGTTATATTTTATATATTTAAATATCCTCCTTATGATTTCCGATTGGTTAAGGGGCATGGTGTCTTAAAGCGTTGAGTTAGGCTAAATATTGAAAAAGTCTGTTGACTGGTTCAAATGATATTGCTATGGATGATTATGAGGGTTTTATGAGGTGTTGATATCCATATTTATTCCAAAAACTCCGTTGTTAGCAACATTCGAAAAAATCGATTCCACTTTATCTCAATTATTGTCTCAACAGTATAGGTAAATTAACAAGTAATAAATCGTATATGATGTTGTGCTACAATTATTTAAGGTTTGACCAAGCCAATGGTATTTAATGTGTTACGTAAAAGATGTTTAGCGAATACGGAAAAGGCTTAACATGATATGTAAAGAAATGTAATTAGAATTTTCGAGCAACATGAGATTCTTTTGGTGCAAAAACAAAAGTTTCGTAAGTAGCTACGGTAACTTTGTAGTTACTTTTTACCCCCTATAAACTGTAAGCCTAAATGCAAGAAACCTATTCAAGGCTTAATTACTCAGTATGTTAATAAAAAACATTTTTGGAGCAATAAATACTTCATTAAAACGTGCATAATTAACCCGAGCTAAAGGAAACTAGAAATATGACGACATCATTTAACGTTAGCTTGTGGGATAGATTCAATTGGTTTCAAGAAGTCAAAACATACACTGCAGCTTGGAAACCATGCTTACTATATCATGTCAAATACAATAAAATATTTGATTGATTTCAATAGCGTGGAGTTGGGAGAACAGAACTTAGAAATTACTTCGATCTAACAGATACAACGAAAAAATTACATTAGGTACAGATATATATATTTTTAGATTAGTTTATAGAAGATTATTTATATTCCTTACAGATGGAATTTTCATAAATGCTTGTTGCGTCATACTTGATACAGCCAAAGCCAAACGTCAGTTATAGTAAGGCAGGTAGCCGTCAGTTTCAGGCTATGTTTTTCCATCCCCTCTAACGGAGAAAAACAGCTTACAAAACGCCGGATGAGAGCATCACAAAATACTGACCAGTAAAAGTACATTAAAACCTTCACAGTAGATTCCAGTCTAGTGTATATTCCTGCCGTTTTCCCCTCACATATTAAAAGTACAATTTCTGGGCATCAGAGACAGTTAAAGAAAATGTAGTTATTGACGTTATGAGCAAGATGTTGAATATAAGATACGGACTACGGGTGTTCTTGTTATTTCATACTAGTTCATTTTATTAAAATTAACAATTGAATCTGTTCCCTCTGGGGTAAAGTACTTTAAATTGTAAAGTTTCTAGGATAACATCATAATAATATAGAGTTATGAACCGCAACTTCAATTATAGAGCCTACAGTTTTACATTGCTCAACAGCAACAGGCTACGATCGAAAACGAGCATGCCACCAAACCCTCCCAAAAAGCAGTTATTAATGCGTCTATTTCTCAAACTTATCAAGTAATAACACAATAAAAAATTTCAGTATTAACTATAATCTTATCCTACCTTCCAGTTTTGTCCCATCTGCTTCAATTCCGTTTTATTTTGCGGAGATAATATCAATTATGATAGAACCTTTTCTTTACCGAGGAAAAAGGCATTGCTCTTTTCGCAGGTACGTTGAGGCCATGAGGTGACACATATAAATCTTTTAAGCATACAAATAAGTTACTATATGACCACAGTATGGTTGTTTGTGTAGCAGGTAATAATTCCAAACAGATGTCAACCCTGATGTTCCTCAATTAACTACAGAGAAGACGTCATTAGATAGATTTTAATGGAGTCACACAAGTCACTGCTATGACTCTTAACAAGCAATTCCAATCTAACTTGTGCATAGAAAGTTCTTTTTCACATATTATTTTACGCTGGGATACCTTTTATTCTCCAAGTACCCTCTTACCTACTAAAAAGTGCTTATTCTGGAAATTACTATACTTTGCAATGCATTTCCAAGGAAGCAAGCTAACTTAGACTTGTTTTAAACGTGACAGCTTACTGTTGTAACGAAGATATATAAAATTCGCACAAAAATGTACGTCACAGTCTAAGGTTCATGTTAGCCTTGACGTCACAATGTTTTTCTTTTGCCTCTTTGCGTTGGTCGAACTATTGTCATTCTGTAAAATCTACCACTCGCTTTTGATTAACACTAATGCATTAACTTTGTATTCGACCAGATGTCATATCCTTGTTACAACAAAAACTCGTCCATACTCATGAAACAGAACTTATTTTTCAAAGTGCCTGAGAAACAATAGGACTATGTAAAACAGTTTATGTGCCAGATCATAGTTTTGTATGTCAAATGTTACAGAAAACGGAGATAAATTATTGTAAAGAATGGGTTTATAAAGGTTTAACTGACAGAGAAGTCCAACGTGCTACAAATGTAGCGATGTAAATGTTGTTGTTTTCTGAGCAGGGTTTCTTATGACTTAAGCTTGAAAATATAAGAAGGTCTACCGTTATTCTTTGACCAAGTTAGCACTTACTTCCTTTACCCTTGTCAGACAGGGAAAAGGGGAGAACGGAGTAGGCCAGTAGCTCTACATATATAGATATATATATATATATAGTATATATATATATATGTACAAATTTATATATATCATCAATTTATCAACTGATACGATCAATCTATCGACTAGTTCTTTAGTATATTGATCAAAACATCGATCCCTGCGTACTATAATTAATCACTCCATCAAAAGACCACGCAAAAATCAATACTTCAAGGCGCTCAAGAATACGTTTGTGCATGAAACATTTTCTAGTTACATCTGTCAATACTTTGGCGAATGAATCCAATTCTTAATCTAGACATCCACACGTCCATACAATTGCTTGTCTTATCATTGACCCATCACTCAATCAAGGTATTCAACTATTAATTTTGTCAAGAAATTATTGACCCCGTTCCCGCCCCTACACATTTACCAGCTAGCATGTCCCATGGAACATTATATGATACATCCGAAAAGCACAATAATTCACAAACTAATAGCCTCTTTATTACGTTACAATGCGGATTAAAAGTAGCCAATAATCTATTACGAGGATACATGGAGAAACATTACATTTTCTGATTTTGAAAAGAGGATAATGCTGCATGGCATAACGTGACTATTGTCAGGTAATAGCCTAGGCATAAGTTCTAGACAACATTGTTTACTATGGTCCTGAATGCTTAACCCCCCTAAGACCCCCCCCCCCCAAAAAAAATGATGGGTTAAGGCTTTCACTCTTAACATGCTCTTGACTCCTAAATTTAGACATGATTTGCTTATCTTTACTATTGCTACATGTTCTTTGGAAGTAGATTTGATTCTTTTCTCAGTCAAAGAGATTTTACTCCAGTGTTAGTAGTTGCTAATCCGACTTTCTCAATAAACCCACTGTTTTAGTAGCCATCCTGGATGAGTTTTACTTCCGGAATACTATCTCAGGAAAAACCTCAAAGTGCTTTAATAAAATCACCACACGAGTAAATATGGTAAAATCTACACTCCTGTGCATGGGCGCGGCTAGCCTCCGCAAACTACGGGGACGTGTGACAACAATTATCAAGACACTACGAATTGTTGTGCAACAATTAAAACTTGTAAAATAGAAGCCATATTTATTTCAACTCTATCTAAAACATAAAGAAGCTGAAATATAACATCTTTTTTCCTTAATTCGATTTCAATCTAGTTCTTCCTTTTAACAACAAGAAGTTTAAGTCATAAAAACAAATCGATCTACAAAGTCAAGGTACCGGTTAATTTTATGTTTGTTTTCAGAAGATTTCGACAAAATTTTAGATTGACATTTCGGAAAGGTAGGGTGACATGACCCTCGGGATTACATCATTGTTCCTGTTTATTGTTTTAAGTAGGCTACAATTGTTCTGATGCCTCAAAGTATGAAACGTCATGGAGATCCTGAAGCGAGAACAATGATGTAATAATGTAAATATTCCGATTGACAATATTCTTACATCCTTGCCAACAATATCGTAGTGTGTTGATCAGGTATGTCTGCTACTGATTTCATTTGGGTCTCCTAGAACCAGATCTCTCATTCTACAAAATTGATTTTTAATACCCCAATTTTATAAAGTTAAAGACAATCGTAATATTATTATGACGGGTACACTCGTTATTCTCTGAAATTTCTGCAAAATTTATTTCAAACCCACACAATTTATGAAGCAGATGTGGATACTAAGTTTTGTAAAAAGTTTTTTTGTAGCTTTTAGAATATTTGACTCTATTTTTAGTTTTTTTGTTCTATACATCTATATGAAATGAAGCAACTTACAGACATAATTTCTGAGACTGAAAAGTTACTATCGAAGAAAATGGTTGTGATATGGTTCGGCCTTTATGGGGCACCTAAAAAACTGGGGGTGGAACGTTCACTAAAGGGTACTAAATGGATCCAAGGTATACATAACAGTACAATGCTAGGATTGGAACCATATTCCAATACCTTCAGGAGCTCTGTTATATGGTCACTCATATCCATCAACTGACTAAATTTTAAATGATTTCTCTCGCCTTTACTTCTCATACTATTTGAGACTAGGCACATTTTTCAAACTATGATTTTCGCTAAACCACTAATTTACAACGAGACAGATTGCGTCACTATACAAAACATATATTTATTGTGTGTATCCCTTTATACACACACAATACAACTGTTTATAATATTTTTATTTGATTCTGTGCATATATATTTATGTGTATATACAGCTTATTAAAAAAGCAACGTTTGAAAAATTAAGATCAAATTTTCACCCGGGAAATCTACTTTCCTTACCTTATCATAAAAATGTCAACCAATCTTCTCCATTCATTCTTATTCTATGTCTCACCTATTAGTACACTATCATTAATCGACATGTTCAATCTTTGACATTATCCATTGATCCGGGTCTTTGTTGCCCTCCGGATCTGCTGCCGTTGACCCGGCCTTCGAGAATGTAAGTAGATAGGTTCTGAGAAATGACTACAATAGCAAAATACTGCAGTTTTCTTTTCCTTAGGGTCCTCAGAAGCTCTCTTTGGATTAATTCGTTGGTACTGTGGTGGATCCAGTTTATGCTCAACATCCATCTATAGCAGCTACAGTTAAATTATCGAAGCTTACTTATGTCATAGTAGCAAAGTGCCCATGTTTTTGCACCGTAGAATGTTGCAGTTCCTACTATCGTCTTGTTAGGCCTCAATTTGAAGCCTCTGCGTAGTGCCGATCACTCCATAAAGTACTAAGTGACGTCAGTCCTGATCTAGCGTCTTGTAACAGAGTCTGTATCTCATAAGAACTGTCCAGATATCGCTTTATAATGGAGCCAGTAAATTTGAAGCAGCTGACTTGCTCCAACAAGTATCCAAGGTACTGAATAGTCAGTTGCGTTAGTTCTGCTCCTTTTAGCACTTTCGTTTCGCTAGTTATAATTTACAGCTGTCCCTCACACGATACCCTGTTAACTTTGTATCTACCAACTCTTGAACTCAGCTGCAGAATTACAACCAGCACAATGTCGTCAGTATAACGGAGGTTTCTGCCACTGACGTTGATATCTATCAACCTAACGTCGTCTGGTGACCCTTACAAGAAATCTTCAGAGCAGACATTGAAAAGCACTGGAGATAAAAGACAACCTTTTCTGACACCCTTTCTCATTATGAACTAGTTTGACAGTCCTCCAATACTCAATTCTTTAGACGATACTGAAATGATGGGCGTTGATGACCGTGTAGTTAAGCTTTTACTATGTAAGGGGGACGTTGCAAATTATACTTAATGAGACAGGGTAGGGTGATAACATAAAATATCAAGGCGAAATAAGGACTTAAGAAAAAGTTATGTAGATTGTTATAGAATATAAGAAATGATTAGACATGATGACGGGTTTCATATACAAGAATTATGAAGGTGTGGTTTATATGTTTCTATGAAATGTTTCAAGAGGATTCAGTAAACATTTAATTAGGAGAGGGGTTAACGCATTAAGAATTTGTAGACTAAATTAGTCAAGAAATTTCTTCTCTAATACTAGGTTTGAAAATTGCCCGTCGAATAGCATAAATACGACTCGAAAACTGAATATTCGAATTTCAATTAGCAGCCCTACTCTATATGCAGCTGCATTGCCAATAAACTCTTTATTAAACTCTCTTTATTAAACTCTCATTGTATTAAAGCACGGAAAATAAGACAATTTATTTCTTTGCAGACTTCATCTTTTACGTACCGTATACCTTACAAGTCCTTAGAACTAAGACTATAATAAGATAGACAAGAAAGAATTTCTAATGCAGCTTTGATAATACTTTTAACAAATATATGATATACAGCTTTTGTGATTAGCAAGAAGCGCTTTAGTTTGCAACTGCAGTTCATTAGTATGACGTTAAAATTCAAGATCTAATTTTTTTTGCTGTCAAAGCTAAGATGATATGACTATCTATTGAAGCATTATTTTACAATGCAAAACATTTTTCACGACCACCTATTTTTTTCTAATCTTGGCATGAAGGCTACCCAATTTTGTAAATAGCTTTTAGGCTCGTGAATAAAAATGAAGTTGTATGTACCAAAATTTTTACTGGAAAAAATACAGATTTTTTATCTTTCCACATTATCCTCCCTCGAGTTTCTAGTTTAAACTTAAAATACTTACAATAAAAGCTTGTACAATGTTATTCTTTAATCATGATATTACCTTATCATTCTAGCATAAAATTAGATAACACACAGCAATGTTTCCATCAAAAATATCAAAAAATTAGCAATGAAATATGCAATGCACTGCAGTACGACATAACTGTAATTTGTTTCCATTGAAGCTCAATTCCACATTGCATTTTTCAGTCATGATTTTGTTACGACGAAAACCAGTTGCTACCTATTTCTACATCATTGAATTGCAGGGAAAATATCTATTAACAAAAAAATGTTTTAACCAAAATACAATTAAATACAAGTTAACTGAAAAGGAATGTTTCGTTAGAAGGTTTTTCTCCTTTCTTGTTTTCAGAAATATTGTTTCAACATAACACGTTATCGTAAATTGGTTCTAGTTATTCGTATTTCAACATTTACAATGTCCAACCTACTCGAAGCTTAATTTTCCTTGTCGAGGCATTTTTTTGGGGGCCAAACCGTTCCCATAAATTATTCTCTAACCATTGCGCATTTTACCTTGAAGATTTTTAGAAAATGAATTCGATAGAGTATCATTGTAGTAAATTACGCCATCTGGAATAATAGAACGATGTTAAAGTAAATATTGCACTAAAATCAAGCAGCAAATGGGGATAATTGGCCTTGTCGTATGCACAGTCGAGGGATGACGTAACAGACACCCTCTACAAGAGGAGGGGGACTAGACAAGCAGCAACAACCCTGCTCTTCTCTTTGGTCACAGAATCACCTGTATCAAAGTAATTGAAAGACCGGTAAAAAATAGATATGTTTTGTATACTACTAGACTCGACAGGGAAGCCAAGGCTTTTTCTTAAAACAAAATGGCTTAATAATTTATTGAAATTAGCCGAGATGGTTAGCAAAGTTAAATAGTCTTCTTAATTGAACAAAACGAAAGCTATGCCCTTACGTATAGGTAAAATATAGTCTTCGTCCTACCCTCTCTAAATCTGTTAAGAGTCCACTCTCATAGGGGCTTTTACTTGAATTAATCACAAATAATGCTAGGAAAACAGCTCTTCTTAACTGTTGAAGTAACTTTTCGTGCAACAAAAATGGCATAAAAAGAATCTTAAGGCAATGACAAAATCTTTATGTTAAACTTTCAAAAAAGTAAGTTTCGATTCTGCTCTCTACTGTTAAATGTATGATTCGATGTAGGCTTACATGTTTATTCTGCTAAAATTTGAAAAATAGAGTAAAGGTAGATAAATTTCCTACTTTTAAATTAAAGTAATGATTTTTTACACAACAAAATATCAACTGAACTTTGAAATCGCTACTCTTATTAATGTTGCTAGATGAGCTCTACTTCGGTTAGAACTTAGGTCTAAAATGTGTAACAGGAGCATCTACGTTGCTATTACAATGTCCTTACCGTTATTTTCACCATTTCTAACAAAATGCTATCCTCTACCACGAAATCATTTCAGGTATTCATTCGACACAAGTCACCGTTATGCGTAAAACCAGTCCAACCGATAGCTGAAAGATTTATCACTCGTTTTGAAAGGACTTTTCCATTACAGGAGCAAAAAGGTAAATGTTAGCCCTATCATCCTTGACTTCACTTTATGTCGCTGATCATTCAGAGGTATCTCATTAAAAGCCACATTCTCTGCAACGAGATTTCAATTTATTTTTTCCAAATTGATAAAAACTAAATTGAAAGCTGAAAATAACTTCCGAAATTTGAATATCTGCACGATGGCAGACTGTCGCTACATGCTTCTGTGGTTACAAGCAGGTCTTATCCTAGTCCCTTGCAGGTGTTATGGGTTTCATGGCAATATTTTTGAGACTTCTTTGGCATAACAAATGCTTATCATCTACTTAGATATTAGGGGCACGTGCCACTGTTAATTTAATAGCCCAAAACGTCTACGTTGATCCATTTCATAGCACAAAGAACTAATATACCTCCAATTGGGACTGGATTAGTTGGCATAGGGCGCCCCAGGGTATCAGATTTATACTAGTTGTCTTTCGGCTTTTTTAAATTTGAAAGTAACCGATCAATCGTTTTCATCGATTGGGTTTGAACAAAAATCATTTACGCTATAAAATACAATTTTGCATACTACAAAAGTATATGATAAAACTGCGCTGTACCTACAAACTTAGGTAAGCAGCGATTATTTTCGGTTTTGGAGTGTTACCACTGGTTTTACACAGGAAGCAAACGTTTCAGTACAAGGGAACTGCTGGTAGCAAATTACGTTTTCCGCCCGAAATTTCTCGTGTCTCAATTTTGGTAATTTGTACTTTCCTAAGTTGTGGTAAAAGAGAGTTTTTCTGCACCTGCAAAATTGAGCCTTCTAGTCTCTCTGCTAAGCACAGGATATAAAATTGCCAGCAGGTTTGTAACCGAGGGGAAGAGGAATACTGGAAATTCCGCTCATGGAAATGTATATAAGAACACTACACACGGTTCTTAATTCTTTATGAGTTGAGGTAAAAAAAATCTCTTGATAGCCAACAATTCTCTGTTTCAAATTTTAAATGCCATTTATGTGATGCAAATTACGTTTCTTACAAAACTTGCCATTTTTACAGAAGATTTGGCCAAACATTGGCCCTTGTCTAGAGGAAACAGAGTAGTGACAGAGTACCAAACTCAAGTCATGTTAAATCATGATGTCTCATTCTCTTCTTTAAACTGCCAAAAAGCTAATTCACATCACTTGCTAAAATCTACACGAAGTTAGCTCCGCATTACCAGGGGCTCTAGTTAATTGGTTGGAGATAGCAAAGATTCCAAGTGATCAGGATGAAAAGGTTACCTGCAGTACGTTGCTAACTATTAGGCTGAGGAGGTAAACTTTATAGAAAAATGCGAATTTGTGGCACATCTGCCTTTAAGCTACATCTCAGCTTCTTTAGTGGTAACATACGTGCCACGTGTTGGCAAGAGCTGAATTAAGTAAACAAATAAGTGCTTAATATATTCTCGTAACTATTTCCGAATAGAGAAAATGCCTTTTTTGTATGTATGGATAGTAGGCCTATGGATTTATAAGCATAACAAAATAATTAGATCGAGTCGGAAACTATAAAGCCTTGCTATTTCAAAACTTGGTGTAGGAAGAAGTAGTAGTTTCGTTCCGTTTCGTTTCGTAGGAGGAAGAAATGAGCATTAGATCTAAGCCAGTTCTATTTGTTCGTCTTGTTACGAAATCCTTGTGGATTTTGCAAGTGTGGCATTCAAATAAATTTAAGTAATAGATATACTTAAAATGGAAAGAAATCATAGTTGAGATACCTACTGTGATTAAGGTATAAAACAGTGTACTGAATACATACGGCAAAGTAAAGCTGGTTTTGCCAAAATTACAGAGATTAAAGAAAAACAGTGCGATAAAAGACGAAAGCTGTTGGAAGAATACAATAGAATATGTAAACATGGAGCTGATGCTGCAAAAAGGAAGACATTTTAAACGCAAACCACTGTTGTTGTCTTGAACATTATTGTGAATGGATGCTACTTTCAAATGCTTTAGGGTAGAGCACCAATCAACGTCTATGTTTTCGTGACAGTTGCACACTATCAATAAAATATTCACGATCGGATTCAGTAGATGTCTTATCACTAATCTTTCAGAGTCAAAACCTGCAACCTAGTGCAAGCTGTTGAGATATCGACTTTACGTAATGATCTCGTACATACAAAGCTTATTTTTCATTTCTTGTGTACTCAATATCTACGTCTGCGAAGAAAAGGTATTTTAGAGAAATCGCTATTTACATTTTTATCATGTTGCTAAGCAAACCTGGTAAACTTAGGTCCTCAAACCAGAGGATTATAAAAAATCATGTGTCACATTTGTAAAATTCTTGTAAAAAAGTTTTCCATACAGTAACATGGCAATAGTTTTCCTAGCTTCTAGTTACAAACTATGAATTTATGAATGACTGTAGAACGAGGAAGGCCATCTTCAGAATATTAGCTGAGCTTTTACTAGTTCAAACACTATATGTTTTTAACCTTCTTTGATTATGACAATGGCTTTCCATCGGACAAGGCACAACCAATATTGCTGCTGAAATAGATTACAGTTGACGACAAGGATTTAATTTTACTTCACCATCTCGGTAAACATCAGGTAGCAGTGATTAATCTGCCAGTGCAAAATAGCATAGACGTTACATATCAAACTGGGGGTTAGACAAGGATATGTTTCGTCTGTTGACTTTTTTACTTACTTCCGAGGAGTGATATCCGGAACACACTAGGAGCAAACATCCTTGTAAAGGGAGTACGTATTATTAACTTTATGTATCCAAATGATGATATAAACAGGATGGAAAAAAGAGTATGATCATGTCAAAGTTGACCCCTAGCAAGAGACGTCAACAAGAAATGTGATGCATTAGATTCACCTGATCACTTACAACCTCCCATGATTACTTAAAAACAAACATATTCCGTAAGTTAGCTAAAATGCACGTGCTTAAATAAGCACGGCATTTAAAAGATCGAACATTGCCTATAAGAGGAAGATAACTCCTCTTCATTTGCTACGTGTAGGCAACTTTATAGCTGCTAGGAGCAGCGTAGGTACACTTTTACCTTTTAGACGCATACATTAAAACTTTCTACAATCAAAGGGTTGAAAACAATGACAATTTTCAAATTCTTATTCTTTAAAGAACAAATTCATTTACATTCCTACCTCGACGGTGATGATTCCCTCAAATAGTCACAAGATAATTAATATTTAATTCAAAGTAAGACGAGGAAGGCCGATAGCTGTGGTCTTTTATCCTGTTGATGATTTACTCGACCTAAATAAAGTAATCACAGTAAGAACCTTTGACATTGACTCATTTTAATCGGGAGTTAACTCTTGTCAACGATCAAATATTTGTTCCTTTGACCGATGCCACAACAGTATCTTCCAACATTTATAAATAGTAGGAAACTAGATAAGCACTTTTGTATGAAAATTAGAGTCATCCACTACTTTCAAATTTCGAATCAAGATAGGAGACATATTCAAAGTATTCAATTTTTAGCAAAGTTTTGAAAAATGTATAAATGTTATACAGAATATCAGGAAGGATGTATCACCGCAACGAACTAGCTTTCCTAGTGTTGGGAGGGACAAAAGGAAAAATATATGCAGAAATGGGAAGGCTCATTCTTCCAATTCATTTATGTTTCATATGATTGAGCGTTCTATGGACAAGCATATTTATTCTACTATAGCATAGTAAATCACTGAAAAGCCTTAGCAGAATACAGGCAATAAGTAAATGTTTGTGGTTTTAAGTCGTTACTAGCTTTGCCTAAACCAAAACGTTAAAATGAAGACTTGCAGTTTCGCTAGCTTAAAGTAGGAAAATTTTTTATAACATAAATATCTTCCGTTAACGCAGCCACGTAGTCTAGCGCAGGCACGTACTCTAATTAACTTGTCACTCAGCAAATTTCTTATGTGAAGAGTTCAACTCTTGTCTTGCTCTATAATAATGCTTATCTATTCTACGACAATCAATCCTTCATCAACTAAAGTAATAACCATTCACTTCATGACTCTCTTCTTGCTTCTCAGATGTGACTCTCAATTAAAAATTGGTTCTAGTTATCTGACCATGAGTAGGTAAAAATTTGGTCTTAATATTGTTACACGACAATTCCTTTCTAGTTAGCAAATAGAAGACATATTTCCAGGATGGTGGTCAAGATACAAAAAAATTTTGTTGCTCACCAAAAGTCCGAAATGGACATGGTAGTTATTATCTATAGGAGTAGTACAACAATTTAAATATCTTGCTATTTTCCTGTCCTTTTAAAAGATTAAGATGCTTTTGTACCCCGACTCCAAGTAAAATAAATGCCGCATTTTTGGAGAAGTGTTTCTTTGTTACAATCAGAGTTACCAGGAAGAGCACGATAAGTATCGAGTAACCTTGACGACCCAAACAAAACATGCATGTAATCTTTGCTGTAATCCAGTGATCTAACAATCCTCAATATCTTATGGGATAGCATAAAAATCGTAACTATGGTAGTCTCAGCAACTTCAAAGATAAAGGATCTTTACAGAAGCGATCTTCTAGGATGCAATATTTGAATGATATTGAACTAAGTTGAAATTTAAGCTTTTCGGTGACTTTGAGTTTAATCCAAAGATGGCGGGAGGATGAAATCATAAGATAAGATCCTTTGCAGTATCTTAATATTAAAAGAAAGACTTTGGCGGTCGATGTTAAACTGCAAATAATGTATTGGTATGCTCTTGTGATCGAAAAAATGCCAGCAGCTGTCGTAGATATTAGGAATGCACCATGTACGCGATCCCCTTTGCTTAGACATAAAATAAATGGCGTATATAATTATCTGATTCCTGCTTTCCTGCTTCATTGAATTTTAGCATTTAAGGGTATAATTTCATATTGAATCAACCTTAGCTCTAAATTTACTAAGATTTTGTAACATCCAAGACAAAAGGAAGAAGATGCATCACATCTTTAAAATGGCTTTCATTGTTTACCTTATTAACTTTGCCTGCACCCTTGAAACCATATGCTATATGGTTTAACTTATACAAAACAGATCTATGCGAAAGGGTAAAAGGCTTATCGATAGGCCTTACCTTAATTTGCTACCGATGTAACTGAAAATAGAAAACTTGCAAAAAATTAAAGTCGCGCCAAAAACTATCAGACCTTGTAAAGTGGCTGTAAGTGACGACTTTTTATCGTTTCCAGATATTCCATAAGCATGTTGCCTTATGCTCCTCAAACGTTTGGACATTTATTCTAAAATAACTAACGAGAACTGATATTTTGACTAAATTTGATAATTAGACTGTCTTGCCACCCCTTCTCCCAACCTACGATGGGTCACCCTCAAAAACACAACGTGTAAAGAAAAGGACAAGAATCTTTCAACAAAGTTGACTTCATACAACGAGAAATTCAAATGCATGTTAAAATAATTAATGTGAGCAAAAAAAACTCCGAACGAAGCGAGCAGTTTTCTGCGAACATTCTTCTTACAGTGTGCAATCGCTGCATAATTACATGTTGATTACTCGCTGTACTACATAAACAAAAAGTTGTTAGAATTTTTCGGATCTTTAAAGTTACAAAGTTGAAATTTAGCATTGAAGTACTCTTAAGTATGATAAATTATGCCTCGATGTTAGTTTTTTGCTAATTGCCTCAATTGTTGAGTAATTAATTATTCAATTTTCAATCTACAATGGCGTCATAATATAATGACGTCATTGTTACCACTCTTTTCATATCTTGTGTCCGCACTGGGCCGATGTCCACTGTAGTAAACAAAATAGATTGAACCGGTCTTAAGAAATACTTAAGGTGCTTACAATTGGTTTTGTAAGTCTTTAATAGTCACATGGAATAACTGCAAGAGAGCTTAAAAGAAGAACCAAAAGCAGGCGTGTGGAGCCTTGTGACAAGCATTTAAAAGCCTAAAAAGAGAATCACTTCAAATGGATTGAAACAGTATATTTTTAGAAGGAGAATGTTGGGGTTGTGACAGTAGTTTCTTCAGACCTGACAAAATAACAAGAAGTCACAAAATGTTAAAGCACACACATGGGTGGGTGGTGGGCCAAGTTACTTCAGGGTGGGAAGTGGGACATGTTTCCCAGAAAATATCTGTGCAGTTCACGGACCTATTTGCTTAGATTCTAACACGGACAAAGTCTTAGTACCGGAGACCGTGGCGTCTATTCCTAGTTTGCTTGTTAAACCGTCCATATAATTACTTTGGTGGAAACATTGAAACTACGAAAACCAGCTTGTGGTGCTGTTGTTTTTTTGTGGAGTATGCAGTTTATAGAGTGATGAAAAGGAGGAATCGGAAAGGAGAAAAGTATCTTCTCTCTTGATAAGTTACAAAATGCATGACCCCCTGGCTGTCAGATGTTAAGGTATTGGTAGCGTGGAAAAATTTCAATTGCACGGTCATATACAATGTTTATCAGAAAGTTTGCATAAATGATAGGAATCTATTGTGAAAACATTTTGGCGTTATGTATTATAAGGTTCCAAGAAACGGAGAGACGAAGCTGTCATGACAAATAATGGAGCTGGTGTTTTCGGTCATGCGTCCAAATACTGCGGGTGGTGGGTACCTCATTAGGCACAGGAAATCCTTCGTTTTTGCCATTTCAAAACATGGCCAACATCGCCGTTAGTATTATCCTGTGCATTGTCACTAAAGGAGGGTGGGTGTTACATAGGTGGTCCGAAATTTGTATCTCTTTCTCTCAAACATTATTTTTACTGCTAGCTCCGTTATTTTGTTAACTCTAGGGTCAGCTATATAACCTTCCTAGAATGTACGTTATTTTTTTCCGTATGGAAATGAAGTTCAGGGTTTTGGTACTTAGGGGCGTTACGCTAACGGCAACGTCGGCCATGTTTGAAAGATAGCAACATAAATTCTTATTTTTTGCATCTAATCAGGTATCCATGTAAAAGTCTCCATGAAAGACGATGTTTCTTATATTTTATTCTATTCAATTCAATTATTTCAAATTTTTCTTACTTGACTATTTTGTGTCGATTTAAGAACAATAATCCCGTATTCTCCTATGAATCTAAATGTTACGTAAAACTCGGAAAGATACCACTTTGCTTAAAAATTTTGTTAATATCCGTTGCTTTTGCCATTGCCTTTACTTAGTTTCAACAAAATAACTTTCCATTTTAAGTTATCAATTACTGCTGAAGAAGAATGGCAACGCAACTTTCTTGCAGGTCATTTCAAACCTGAATATGAATCATGTAGCGACAACCGTAAACATGTTGATAAGATTGTACTGATTTCTTACCTCGAAGATCCTTTAGCTGCATGTGGGTCAATTTGGAAGTGACATGCTCCGCAAATAGAAAACTTTGAAGGTCAAGCAAGAAGAATCAAAATTTATTCAAATCCAGATGTACAAAACTCACGTGTGTTTTCTGATGTGAAAGAACACACCACATCAGTATTTTATGCTAAGGAGAGATTGACTAAATGCCATTGATCTTTAAATTCACATGGTGTCCTACAAGCACACGGAAAACCTTATTAGAAACTTTTATATTACAAATCAATTTAAATGACCGCATTCTTCTAAATGTAATGGATACAATACTCTGCAACGAAAGGAGCAGATCATGATTCAGTTTCTCTTTTGCAGACTACGTGAATGCTCAGTATACACTAAAAATTACGATTTGTTCTCATTTTTAACACTTCTGCAAGAGAAGTCAATGCTTTCAATGCTACTTAAGAGTAACAGAAACAGAAACCATATGTACAGAAAAGAAGGTAAAACTCGGTACTTTAATACATTGAGGGACAAGAATCACCTTTGATTTTGACTTTGACACCAAACGTCAGGAGTCTGTTTTTAAGAAATCTGTTTGGCGCATTTGATCTTAGTAATCAATTTCTCATCTGTTGACAACACATATAATATATTAACATATTACATAATAAACGCTATCCATAATTTTATTAAAAAGATGCAATGGGATTGTTCTTATTGCCCCAATATCTTTAGTTAGATGATCGAATGGCTCATAGAACGTTACCTACAAGTCATATTCCCCTCCCTCCCTCTTAATGAAAGTGTTTTGCAATTATGGTCACAGAGATCAATGATTGTCAAAACGTAACCGGTATTTCATCATTTATCTTTTAACAACGATATTTATATCAATTCGTTTTCATGTACATATGCTTTGCCAGTTACCAAGCTTAAGACCTAACAGACTTTTCAAGCGCTTAAAATTTTCCCCTAATTTTATTTTTCCTTTAATGTATGGTGTCACGAATCTCCTGTAAAGCATTTTAAACATAAAGACCATTTGATGTCCCGCAAAACGTAAAGAAAATAGCAAGGATAGCTAAAAATAAGTAAGGAAAATATGTGGCCTGCACTGCAATGCAACCTGTGGTTTGACAAAATCAAAAACGGAAAAATTTCGAAATGTTGTAAAACAATTTCAAAAGAACAGGAAAGTTTATTGGAAAATAATAAATATGTAGATATAGACTGGTCAGAGACTCTAATAAGAATACCAATCATATGTTTCAGGTGGGGAACTTTTTGGGCACGTGATATAATTTGCATAGGAAGTATACTGTTAATTGGCAGTATTTCTAAAACACGGAGTAACTGTACACACTTCTCAGGAAAGAAAAAACACAATCTAACCTGTTTAACTTATCAAATAAAACAGCAGCGATGAAAGAAAATTTTCTTCCACGAGTTGATTTCTTTTAGAACTAAAGACCCTCTGCATAAATAATGGTCAACAGCTGATGATGGGAACTTATAGAAAGTGTTTTCCGTTTTAGTAACCACTCCCATCTTGTCAATTCAACCATGAATTTCGGTTCATGTAACATAATATATATTAGCGAAATAAATTCAAGTGTTACCTTAGAAAGATAAAAGGTCGCAGTTTCTTAACATGCTTTGTTTTGGAGCAAGAAACACATAGTGTTGAGTAAGAGGGAATTTTATAGTTATAAAACATGCTCTAATTCCAGGGACCGACCTAGATTATAGATTTAATTTAGAAGTAAGATAGTGTTCCACTAGGAAACTGGAAGCCCTTAGCATTGATATAATAAATAAATATAAATTAGGAGTCAAAAAATGATGTGTCTGTTACAGATCATTCTATTAATATCCAAACCTCTTTGCGTCAGAAAAGCTGATAGAAAATTTGCAGCTTTCCAATTAAAAAATAGGAATAATCTTTTTTACCCAATTTTTGCACAATAAATCGACATTTTTAAACCAGCTAGCCGACTCCCGCTATATTTTACTCACTTCCAGCCATAGTCTATAAGCTTTTTATCCCATTTTTTATCAAGTTGCTAGAAACATCCCGTAGAATTGAAACTGCATGGTCTGCGCGAGGCAGGTAGAAAA
Organism: Carybdea cf. marsupialis auct. non (Linnaeus, 1758); assembly: GCA_010016065.2. Taxonomy (NCBI): domain Eukaryota; kingdom Metazoa; phylum Cnidaria; class Cubozoa; order Carybdeida; family Carybdeidae; genus Carybdea; species Carybdea cf. marsupialis auct. non (Linnaeus, 1758). The sequence continues at coordinate 21,026 of JAAAKL020000069.1, read as the reverse complement.
TAATTAGATCTAAATGCAGTCTGCTCATATCCGGCTGTCCGTGATAAACATGAAGCAGAAACTCAAATTTTACGAAAATTATTTTTAGTCATGAAATGTGATAACTTGATGAATGTTGTTCAACTGAACCATTTGTGCCTGAGCCAAGTTTAAAGACTTTTATTCTACAAATAGTTTTTTTTCAGTAAAATCTAAAGGAATTTTTCTGTTTTCTATGTTGCTACACGTATTATGATATCATAAAATATAAATCTCTTGGTTTTACGTATCAAATGTGTACATCCATGCATTATTTCTTTCTCAAGTGATTATTATTTGCGAATATCTTGATTAGAGCCTCAGAAGTTTGGTTTTATGTGTGGAAACGTGGATACATGGCTACTTGGAAACTAGGTCTTTCTGTACTAATTGTGTTAAATTTAGTTCACAACGTAGAAAAGGCCAAGACAGATGACCTTAGACACATAACCATATATGAGTAGTGGCGTCTAAGAGATATCCAAATATATGTATGGGTATTAAGGCTCAGTTTGGAAATAAAATAAAAAAGAAACCAAAAATTAAATATTCATCAATCAGGACGGACATTATACAGATAGTAGATACGCAGAGGTATGAGTCTTTTGAATTTTTTCTATCACAATAAAGGTTTAAAGATTGGGAACTTACAAATTAAGAATGAGGATGTTGGTCAGTGAAAAGATACAGAGGAGTCGTGTATTAGAGAAATAGAAAGGGCAGTAGGAAGGTTTCTGTTAAGATCAGTGATGACGTAAGATTTGAATTATAGATAAAAGAAAGTGTACACGAGAGAATTCTGGCTATTCATGACATGAGAATCATGGAATCGTTATTGCGGCAACGAGTAGAGCTAGGACAAAATAAAAAGATACCATGATATCCAGAAAACGGACGTTGAAATGTTAAGCGTTAACGTTGACCTTAAGAAAACTTCAATGCTGTTGCACTTAACTAGGGCCCAAGGGTTATCACTGGCCTCTTCTTGAAGCCTTAGGAGGGGTAAGGGTATGTATCCGGAGGAAGTCTGGCAATATATTTAGGTAATTCACCCTGACCATGTAAGCTCAGAAAATCTACACTTATAGGCATTTGTCGTATTTTGTTTCCTTAAAGTCAAGCATACCCTTGATTGTGTACTATGCTGCTATGTCCTTATTCTGAAGGGAACATCTTAGCAAAAGCCACGTGTATGTGAAATATAGGCGGAATGGCAATAATTACCAGTTATTTGTTACTCCTGTAACCTCAATGCAAAATACCTAGAAAGCTTTACCAAAACACGCCCTTAGAGGACATTTAAAGAATAAACAATTATAAATGGATAAATAAAATGGAGTTCTTAAAACCAAGAAATACTTTCACTGTTCCCTTTCCAGCAACAGGGTGATACGAAGTATACACTAATAGAGAAAACTCTTCTTGTCATATCGCTTGCAATGTAAAGGAGCTCATCATTGGATGTGTGCAGATTTTGATTGATTACCCTGCTGCGAGCGCTTTACTAACATCAGATAAATTGATTAACTTAGTCAATGGAGAAAGATTTTAATCTGGACCTTTGGCCAGAAAATGATATAGCATGTGCGTGATGGAGACTAGAGATGTAAAGCAATCTGAATTTGTAAGTCTTTCAAGGGAACATAGTTTATTGTGTTGAGCTTCCTGTTAATTGCAAGTGGATAAAAATATTTCATGGCCTAAATAATCGTATGTTGCTAAATGCATATCGGCCTAGTAACGATCTAATGTTAGGACAAAACTTGTCGAAGAACTCTTTTTGAAAGTTTGAGTATTTACTGTCTATCTTGACAATGGAGGCTTAGTGCTATAAAGGGATGAGGTTAAATGAGCAAGGGTATGCAGAATCGCTTACTTAGTATCAAATTAATATTTCCAAAAGCACATTAGCATAACAACTTTAGTTCGCAAGTGTCAAAATTTAAAGTCGCACGTCCTTTTTAAGGCCTTTCAATAGCCGTTTTAAATACTTGTACGGCTTGAGAAGTATAATTGGTAGTGTCTGTCAATTAAGAGTGTACATGGAGGCTATCCGATTCACATCATTTGAATAACAGAGTGACTGATAGGACAATAGGGGATACGTGATTACTCCATGTGAAACGAACTTATTTTTATAGATTTCTTTACATCTTAGTTTGAGTTGAAGAACAGGAGGTATGGTTAGATAAGAGGTCATATGGAGGTAACAAGAGATAACATGTTATCAAAGTGGCTTACGTTGGTGTCACGATGCTTGTCTGTACGTTACCTGACATGCAAAGGATATTAAATGTCAAACATGACATCGTGTGAAATCGTCTCTGTTATTGGGTATTGGCAATAATCCCTCCTGTAGCTTTGACATCCAATTAGCGTTTCATATGACTGAACCTCGTCTAGACAGTCAGATTGGTTAGCATTGTGGAGAGTAATATCAGCTGAATGGCCCTATCGCAAGCATTTATTGAGCTATTCAGTAAGTCTATCAGTTTAGAGTTTTGCAGCATGCGCATCACTTCTTTCCCAAAGTTGGAATTTCTAAAAATTGCAGATTTTTTAATATCTCGAATAATAACAATATAACTCTTTCTATACTAAAATGATAGACTTATTTAAGGCGTCAACACGAATGACATTTCGCAGAAATAAGTTTAACGCTTTTAATGGTTACTGATGGACTCTCTTGCAAATGTTCTAAAAGAGCCCCATAGAAACACTCACACGATGTCTTATTTAATTATATACTCACAGGTACATTTACTTTATTTCCGAAATCTTTACATCTTTTGCTTTAATCAGTATAACCTGAATTCAAGCCATAGTGAAAAAATTTTGTTTTCGTTTGCCTTAAATGCATTTTAAATTGAGTTAACTAATACTTGAAAGTTTAAAGATTACACAAGTATATACAGTTTGTGTCTACTCATAGGAGCTAAAAGAAGTACATTCTAGGTATATGGAGGCAAGTAGAAGCTAGCAGCAGTGACTACTCTATTAGGCTGTTGATTACTACTTTGGCTGGATAACTATTAATATTCCTGATCAATCTTCGTAAAACTTTCATATCTTTATCACAATAGTGCGTATCTCGGCTATCTAGCCTTAAATGTGACATTTGAAGTTTGCTTTTTTCTTTGGTACTATTATGTCCTATGTGGAAAAGGCAGCGATATCGTTTGCTTCATGTACATTTCCACTTGTTGTCGTTCGATGTTAAAGTAACACCACAAGTCTTAGTTATTAGACCCTGTTTCGGACTTTCTTCTCGTCCATGCTCTCTTATGCCTTCCAGGGGTCAATGGATGGTATCTACTTTCATGGCAGGTCCAATAATAGAACCTGGCAAGACTGAGAGGCAAGACCAAAGGCAGGCATGTGCTAATTCGTGAACTGGCCCTTACAAATGATGCAGCACTGGTGGCTCACATAGTAGAGGAAGTTTAGAACAGTTTGGACAGATTCTGTCATGTGAGTAAGGAATTGTGTCTGGCCATAAGCACCAAGGTTATGGGACAAGTACCATAAAAAGGGCCACTACTGATGATCGACGATACACCTCTCGATGTGGTAAATGCCGTCATTACCTCAATCCCAAAATGAGCGACAATCCATGTCTGTACGTGGAAATCAACAAGAGAATACCCAAGGATGCTTCAGCAATATCAAGGTTTAGATGCATAGTGTGGGACAATAGAATGCTGATGCAGTAGAGCGATGCTAGTACATCAGACATGTGTCCATAGTGCACTTTTATACAGCAGTGAGTGATGGACAACATATGCTCATCAGGTGTCAAGGCTGGACAGTTGCAACCTGTAGTGCTTGCGGCGTTTCCTGGGAATCTTCTGGAAGTACAAGGTGACAAATGCAGATGTCCTCTGAAGAGGTCTCCAGTTTATTTTCAATGCTCTCGTAGAGTTTTCTATGATGGCTTGTCCATGTGCAAAGACTTCACAACCGCAGAACACCCAAAGGTGTTCTGTATGGCGAACCAGTAGAAGGAACAAGATCCCAGGACGCCCGCATTTAAGATTGAAGGATGCGTGGTAAAGGGACATGAAGGAATAAAATGCGTCAGTAAATAAGAAGATCTGGCTGAGGAAAGATCAGCTTGGAGATTTACTGTAAGGAGAGGTGTCCTGGAATATGAGGCATCAAGAGCAAAGGGCTGCAAAGAAGTTGAAGCTGAGGAAACTCGCTCAGATAACCCAGGACTACCTTCCTTTTATCTCTCAGGGATGTGGAAAGGGCTGCCATTCACTTATTGGCCTGTTCAGTCATAGCAGTCGATGCAACCCTACATGTTCTCAACAGGCTGGACGACTCATCGTCTAGGAAGACGTACTGATGCCGATGATCTTGTAAGTAAGTCCCCCCAGATGGTTTTGAAGTAATCAGAGTGTTTTTGCAGTTTCAGATTTAACTTACGTCAGGACTATTATTGACTTTCAAATATTAATAGCATGAATAATATCATAATAGCCTAAGTGAGACTTGCTTTATACTCCGCTCAAACTTTGAATATGTATCATGAGTGGATTGTAGGAGAAGGACAAAGGTCTACTTGTTCTCTCTTATGAGCTAAACTGTATTCACTGAAAGATAATTAGTCTTTTCAATTCCTAAAATTAGTCGATTATTACATCCTATTTTCTTATATTTGCCATTGCACACTTAAAAGGTATCAACTAAGATGTTGAAAGCAAAAACATTACTTAAGTAAGAAGGCAGTTTTTAACGATTTTCATTTTCATCAATTGAATAAGATCGTGATTGGTAAACTTTAGATTTATATGTGTAAACAGATATAAAGAATTCCATATAAATACTTTATGATATAAAAAGCAAAACCTTTACCATCGCAATATACTTCTTTATTATTTGTAGATTTCTTGTATATATCGACACTAACAAGTTTGTTCATTGCCCTCATTAAATATATGTATAAATCCAACAACCGCCGCCGTGAGCCGCCGTGGTCTAGTGGTCTAGTGGTCTAGTGGTGAAGGGATCGGACTCACATGCCAGAGGTTATAAGTTCGAATTCCGCCTAGCCCGGTATAAAGACTACCGGTTGGGGAAGGCAACGGGAGACCACCCATGTAAATGTGCTTTCTCCCAGGACATTGCTCACTCTGGCTGGGAAACAGGCTACGCTCGAAATTGAGTACACAACCCCCCCCCCCCCCCCCCCCCCCCCCCCCCCACCCACCACCCAACACAACACACACCTCAACA
>JAAAKL020000069.1:0-15757 GCA_010016065.2 Carybdea cf. marsupialis auct. non (Linnaeus, 1758) | reverse complement strand
ACAGGGGAACCCCCATGTAAAGGGGCTTTCCCCCCGGACATTGCCCCCCCCGGGCGGGAAAAAGGCCCCCCCCCAAAATGGGGACACAACCCCCCCCCCCCCCCCCCCCAACAAGAAAAAAACAAAACCAACAAATTGTACCTTCAAAACATCTGTTTACATTGTGAGTTCTTTCACAATTTTTCCTAGAGCCAATGAATTAAATGCGATGAATGTCCCCAAAATAAATGTTATTTGTAACACTTTGCAAAGTACTAACTCTACCCGAAACGATTTCTTTTGAGATTCCTAGAATCAGAAAGGTAAGTGTTGTTGCTTTGCGGCTATAGAAATGTTCTTAACTCTGTAAATACTTGTCACTCAAGCAAAAGTATTTAACAGGATAAGTAATCGTCTATTAGCTAAAGAAAAGCACTCCCATTTATTGTATTGGAGACAATGAAGTCACAACCGGAAGTTGACAAATACTTCAACACCATCAAATAATCCATTGTTGGAAAGCTCTCTATCATTTATGTAAGAATCGTATTAGTTTTGAAAGATAATGATTTAAAAACCGCGTGTCATGACTGCCTTGCTTACGCTTTGGTCTGTAGGCATTTTGTGGAGGACAATTTACAAGGTGTAGAAAAAATGCAATTATTAAATATTTTTAGAAAAAGTTTGTTCAAAATTTTTTTACATTAATTTTAAAAAAGGTTTAAAATGTTCATAAGCTAAAGCAGATAGTTCATGAAATATGAGAAAGATACAGGGTTGCGAGTCTTGAATTTCTCACTCCCACCAAACACACATGCACTTGAAAGGCTAAACAATTCTATTGATGAGCCTACGTCTTTTATGTAACTAAGCTTTGGAGCTATATCCTTGAACTGGAAAAGTAGATACTACTCATACGAATAGTACTGTCTATGTCATTTACCTCCTATGAACACTTCATTAAATACCTGCAGCTTTGCAACTGTTGAAATTAAGTATAATGCAGATGGCACATCTAATCAAACAGATGAAGGTCACCAAGTATTATTTATGCCCTTATTGTAAATAGGCAAGTAAACATGTTTCAGAGTACACAAAACTGAGGAATAGATGAAAAGACGACATCAGCAAACTTTAACTGGAAGCCCTCTTCTGCACGTCTAGAAATTAAACGTAAAGTTAACGAATTGGACGATGGTTATGGCTATTGCACATTTACAGAATGTGCAGCTGTTTCACGCAACCCCAGCCAGACTATAGACATCAAGGCATTGGAAGATACCTTAACGGGATGTCAAGGTGTCTCTGGGCTCTCGCTGTTTAGGAAATTATTTTCATTCCTAGTGCTTACCCTTGTTCGACCCTACCTCTCTTCGTTTCGTAAATGTCAGAATACAGACTTCAAGGTAAAATATTAACGCAGAGTTTTTGCTTCACAGATGTATGCCGTTTTCCCAGATACATAATTCAGACAAGGGTTTTTTCTTCCTTACAAATCAGTTATTCTTCAAAACTATTTGAAAGTAATTCACTCTATGTGTTATTATTTCCTCCTTCTCAATTTATTTGTAGTATATTAGAAACAAACACTTCAGTTCTATGCACAGTGAATAGATATTTAAAGCACCTTTCATTGCGGCAAGTAACTCTGAAAGCCATACATGATTCTTACAATCTAAGGGACTTCCAAATTTTTGTACATTTCAAGCATACATAGATAGCACGGATGTACCATAAAAGTTTCTCGTAATAACTCGCTTTTTTAGTCCTTTCTGATTTAACGCACATCAGTACCTCATGTTGATTAGGGTTTTTTGTTCGAAAAAGAAGACTTGCTGTAAGTTATTAAAACATTGATACAACGCCAATATCAGCAGTGAAATAAAATTTATATTGTTTCTTCAAATTTGTGGATAGCGAATGCAAAGAAACATACCACCAAAAATATGAGGTCTGTCAATTTAGTCAAGGAGAGAAAATATCGGCCCAACATGAAAATTACATTTGATCAAATATAGAATGACCAATGTCTATTACTATCTGAAAATAGTGTTTGAAGCAAACTTTTGAAGATTTGTTTCCAGGTTTTAAATCCTTAGAGATATTGTTAGGTAAGCGTCATTTTCTGCCTGCAATTGATATGAATGGAGTCTAATATGGCGGTGAAGCTAAGGTGGTTGAATGTCACTAAAGAGAAAGAAACTTACTAGATCCCTTCTTAAACGTAACATAGAGCGAGTAATTGATGGAATAAAAGAAAATTAAAGCATCGTTTTTCCTTTCATCATACAACTTTGATCTATCTGCAGTTTGTCACCTGCGAATTTTCAACGAATTATTAAAAGGAATCATCCCAAGAATTCTGGAGATAAGCTGACAACTTTTTAATTCTAAATCGTACCAGGGTCTATTTCTTTTTACTCAAAGAGACCTACAAATATTTAATAAAATCATTCAAGAAGCAAGATCTTTCGACCTAAGGCACCAGTTCTGTATTTAAAAGAAAGCCAATTTTTGCAGTATTTGCGCAGGGGTATGCTTGTTCTTATGAGCAACTTTGGCTTTTTCTGTTCACTTATTATTTTATAAAATGAAAAGGCTCGTATATTTGATATTTTCCATAGTGCGAAAAGGTGTTGTTACTTCCTACCTACGAAGACAAAATTGGGAATTATTTTTAAGTTTTAACAGATACGATAGATATAGAAAATATGTCATTACTGCTCTTGCTCTGTATATGCCACATATTTTTCAATATTTTTCATTAGCGATTTTTGTAATCTAGGTAGCAGAATAATACTAATGTAGACTTTATTTGTTGATTGAACACGTTATTATAAAAATGGAATTAATATTTGTGGCTTCCCAAATACTTTGTGATTAGAAAATAGCCCAATCTCTCGATTTCTACTATATATGTCTGCTAGCTTTGTGATCAAACGTACTTGGTTGTCATCACGTGCCCTCTAAGAGAGCTTTTATTACTAGACATCAAACCTTTCTAATCCTGAGTTTACATCCAATATTTTGAATTAGTGATACCCGTTTACTTAAAGTTAGCACACCGTTGAGTTTCCAAGGTAAGACAGCGGTTAAAAATTTGGCAAAATGGAGAAGCAGCTATTATGGCTCATTGTGAAAATTGAATGTTAAAATCAGAGTTAGCAGAACCTCCTTTATTTCCTTAAGATTAAACTTTTGATGTATCCTTCTCCACATGATTCTGAATTACGCTGAATATTATCAAGATTGGTTGTCAACTACGTAACATTTAACTGTCAAATACTGATAAATCTAAGATCCACAACTGTCAGGAAAAACTGTTTATTCTAATCACTCTTATGTTATTCCAATCAAATAAACATTTGTTATAACAGTTGTCTAGTTGTACTACCGATGTATAGTTGAGGACATCCGTCCAGTGCCATTGAATACTTATCAAATGGAAATATCATGTTACTGAATGGTAGCAGAGTGGAGACTAGATTATGAATTAATAGATTTTACACTCGTTTGCAACCTGATGCAGAAGGTAATTAGACAAACATGGTTTAACAAAAATCACACTATTGTCGTGAAATATAACTAAGAGAAAAAATGAACGTGAAAAGAACAAGGTTCTTTTTTGTGTAGTGTGATTTTTACAGGGAATAGGAGAACCTGACTAAATATTAATCCCGAGCAACTAAATGTCTTCATGAAAGACAACAAAGATTTATTGAAATTTGTCCGGCGTATAACATACTCAACTTAACAATCTTAAGTATACTTTCTTTGCCTTTCGGATTAAAATATAACGAACTACTACTTACGTTAACTTTCAGCTAACTGTCAGAAGGCTGCAGATATGCCGTGAAAATCCTTCAAATTGTTCGTCTCGCCATATTACAAGTTTTTGACTGAGTGTGAATAGATCTATTATGCTTTTCTCTGTTCTCTTGCAGAGATTTTGTTTATTTGTGCCAAACTCTTGTCAAAATAGGGACTCCATACCATGTATTTACAGCTTAATCCATCTCCGTGAAATGTAAATCTAGAACATATCCTCGCATCCGGTACTGCAGTTTATCAGAAGTCCAAATCCCCAATTCGCATTTCATAAGTCCAGTTTTGTTCATCTAAGACTCTTCAATCCATCGCCTAATGCATGAATAGATTCTATTTCATCACGATACAAGCTAGGGGGGACACAACTAAAATACCTCAATTTAAATCAACGGTTTCACTGACCCTGAAAAGACAGCGCTCGTTCTATTTTTGGAAACAATACCAGTGTCGAAAACAGCACACTAGGGTCTGGTTAAAGGGAATGCATGAGTAAGTTATTAAGAAAAGCTGAATTATTTGCTGCATGGTACTTACAACAAGGCTTGAAATGATAGTGAAAGAGATCCTTCCAGTCCTCACTTCTGAGTTTGAATCTCGAGAGCAGCAATTTATATTTGCGTCAAATTGTAAGTCATAGATAATGCTCAAATCGTACAGGATAAGCCCCTAACTGCATAGTACTTGTACTATCAATCTCTTTAACGAGAGTTGGTTGAATAATCACGATTTGTCATACGTACAGCCTTTTAAGAGGCATCATGGAGCTTATTGCTGATTCAATTCACAGTCCATTGGCGTTTTCAATGTTTTTGCCAAGTGTCCAATAGGCAGAGGCAGGTGCAAACCTGATGAATATTTCATGAACCGACAATGATAAAAGGTATCATTTTGTTTGAGTAGATTTGTCTCTTCACTAGTATCAGAGTTGATTATAGTTAACGAAAGGTATCAGAACATGTAAGGACACAAAATTATCTCATGATGCTGATTATTTATATTGACAGGGTACGAAAAAACACAAAAGATGCACCCGATAACTAACTGTCGGGTAATAGCCATCGAATTAAAGGAACCCTCAAACACACCTTTTTATGGTGGCATACTTGATTTCTAGAGTGTTGCCAGAGTGAGCAATGTCCTGGGGAGAGAGCACATTTACAGGAATGGTCTCCCGTTGCCTTCTCCAACCGATAGTCTTTATATCTGACTAGGTGCGGTTCGAACCCACAACCTCTGGCATGTAAATCGGTTTCTTAACCACTAGACAACGGCGGCTCTCTATATGGTGTAATTAACTAGTTTTAAAGAACATCTATTTCACATTTTGTAGCCTATCCTAGAAAATTGTAATACAAATTTTGCTTTTTAGTATTTTGACTACTGATTTACACAACATCATGATGACTTGCGCTTCCAACTTTACTCTATTACGTTGATATTATTACTTTTGAAGGCTATCAAATAGATAGAGTAATTCTTTACTTTCATCAACGAATGTAACCTGTATGACATTCAATGCACCAAACTTTTCTTCTGATTACTGGATTTATGGCAGTTGATATCGAATCAAAACTAAAAGAAAATACAAAGACATCTTGGTGTTTAGATCAACATCTTGTAAACAAAAGGTTAAGCAAGAGATACACCAGCAAAACTTTAGCAGCCTTCATAAACCAACCAGGCATTGTGTTATTGAAACCTAGTGTTAGCAATTATTTACCTCGGTGAATGGAAGGGATTACTTTCTTTTCGATTACCAGAGTCTATTCCTTGCCGTAGGACGTACTGCTAAAAATGGACAGCTAAGTCTGTTGATAGTGATTCTTACAATAGAAACGCAGCATGCTCTTCAGACAAGTCAACTCAACAAAACTTAACTCGTTCTGAGAGATATTGAGCTACTGTTTGTGAAGTACAATAAAGATCAAAGAAGCATAACTCCATGGCTACAAATCTGTCGTGATTTCTGCTTTTATTTGGCTTCTTCAGCAGCTTATAATCGTTTTCATAAATGTATTAAGTTAAATCAATTAATGCTAATGTCTATCTCTTTTATGCTGTAGTAAGCTCGTCTATCAGATTTACTAACACTGTAAATTCTTTATCAAGTTTTTAAATGGTTCAATTAAGTTTTTAAGGATTACATTTCCCCGATCATGTGATAAAATGAGATTTTGCAGTAAGCTTATCAAGGTGCAAAATCGGCATCTCTCTTCAACTGAAGCTCTTACCTATAATCTATCACTACTTATTCAGTAGATTATTTAACGTCTTGTAATCTAGTTTTGCCAATTATCTTTATTTGACTGTAGAATAGTATATATGTAGTTGGAGTAGAAATGAACTAACAAGTTTCATTGATTTTAAATAGAGGTGACCAATAGCGTATGATTTTTTACTTCCATATCCCCTTACCGAAAAGGTAGTATAAATTTGTTATCAGAAGACAGACTTAATAAAAAATAGACAAATTTATGCGTGAGGTAAAATTCCTTATAATGCATTTATATAAATGTACTATTTGTGGTGTGAAAGTTGAAGGGTTAGTATATTGGTGTATATTTTTATTTTTCAACAAGAATAATAATGAAATTATTATAATAATAATAATATGAAGATGCCCCTAGCGAGATTGGTTATGTTTAGACTATAGTTCCATAGTGGAATAAGCGCGAAAACTGCTGTAATATGTTTCTTTATACTTCTGCATCTGATGATTGTACAATCGTCTCATATTGAACAGATCGGAGGGAGGTCCAACAATTAAACACATACCGATAGCCAACATAAAATCTTTTAAAAGATCAGACTGATTAGATAACTTTTAGGAAAGCATGTGTTTTTTTTCACGAAAAGCTTGGTAACCACAAGAGAAACTAAGATCAATCTCCACAGGGTACAAGAAAAAGCCACATTGGCTACCTACAAACATTGCAGTGGTCGAAATGGCGAATTAAATTTAATACTATGAAGCAGCTGATCATGAAATCGATGCAAACACGAACAGTTTCTTCAAAAGAACCGTTTGAGTAAAGTAGCGCATCTGACAAAGATCAACTGGCTATAAAACCACCTTTCAGCAAAATTCAAGACCTATCTAACCACCAAGGTCTATGCAAGACCTAGAGTAGTGTCAATGCCTATGAAAACCATTTCTGTTATCAAAAGCTATCTTTCAGTGTGAGGGCAAATGTTTGCAATATTGACTCCTTGTTGTATGATGCGAGCCAAATATTGATAATATAGAATAAACAACTGTTGATGTCATAAAATAACAGAAGTCAACAATTCAAATTCAGTTTTGAACTTACATCACTTGCCAGACCCGAGCTCTAGCCAGCAGGGGCAAGATTTATATAAAAAGATCTTCCTATATTATTATATTGTGATGCAAATAAATTCAAATTATTTCTCTGTACGTTCTTGCAGGGTATTAGAACAGGTTTTACTGTTATTAGAAATGTTTTGTAAGAGGAGTGATAAGTTTTGTATTTATCCTATCCTAGGAGAATCGTCGACTGGGAATTGGAGAAAGAGTCAGAATAATAATGTAACAGTACTTTGTTGCTTTATTATTGGCTACTTTTGCTCAGTACAGGATTTAAAACATAAAAGAATCTTCAGAGATTAATTGACAAAATGTAATACAGAGAAGTGCCACTTTTCAGGACCATGACTTGAAAATATCAATGAGTCTTCATATCGAGGTAGATGTCTCGATCAACCTGAAATAATTAATTTACTGTTCCCAGTTTACTAAAATTTCATGAGAAGACTTATTCATAATATTTAAGCCCTTGCTTAATAACCATGCTCCGTGGTTATCTCTAACAGCTAAAAATTCAATTCAAATCCAAGTTCAGGAAAACACAGGAAAAGAAAGTGACCACACCCCTTTTGAGATAAAGGTAGTCTTTGCAAGAATAACTAAGCTTAAAATCCTTAAAAGTGGAATGTATTTTGTTAATTCCAGATACATGCTTAGGCATACCACAGATGATGTTTTTGCAAAACGTTTTACTGCCTTTCTACTTGTGAAAGTGGTCATGTACTCGACCTAATAATTACCGGTACTCCGGGCTCTAGCTTAAATGCTTCATCGCAATTTGACAGTTTCATCTCGGACCACGAATCAATTACTGTAACTTGCTCCCGGAAAAGCTGATTAAATATCGTAATTTTAAGTATATGGATTCAGAGTTTTCTAAAAAAAGAATCTAGAGGCATTTCTATTACTTCAATACTGTACTGTTACCGAAACACCAGCATTCGAAATGGGGAAGCTTCTGATGAAGCAAAGATCCAATTAGTTTATTTAAAGAGCATGCTCTCTTGACGTACAGGACTGTATGTTCCTGTCACTCATCTCCATTTTACACCCGCGAGATAAAAGATGAAAGGCAACTCTGTAAACGAGTTGAAGGAAGCTGGAAAAGGACCACAGAGAAAGCAAAATTTGAAATATTTATTAAGCAACGAAGCAAAGTAGCGTACCTAATGAATGCTGATTAGAAGCATTTCTATACTGATTAAAATGAGGAGAACGACAATGACCAAGGGAAGTTATTTAGTGCTGCATTTGGAACTTTTAACTGCAAGAAAAAACATTCTTTCCAAAGCCTAATGTCAACTCTTCCTTGGTAAATTAGAAAGCATTAGTTCAGAAATCGAAGCATCAGGAAACAGTGCTGTAACATGTAAAACATGATAGAACACTGACTGATAATGAGAAATCACTTGAAATGCCTTCAATTTCATTAGAGCAAAGAAAGTTCTCAGTCTTCCTTGAGATTATGCAAAGAAAACCTGTCCACTTGAACCTGCACTAACTTCACTGGCCAATACTTGCCTTCATCTATTCCTACCTATAATTACTGGTAAGATAAACTGCTCGCTAACATCTGGAGGTTTTCCTGATAATTGGAAGGAAAGAATTTGTACTCTATAGTTGAAAACATCTGGTCTGATTTCAGACTTTTCCGACCTTAGACGTCTCAGTAACTGTCAATTTATTTCCTGGTTTAACGGAATGTGCTGTTAATAAACAAACCCTTGCAAACATGACAGGTCATTGTCTATATCCAGTGCTACAATCGGTATATCACGCATGTCAGCACTGAAACGGCATTACTGAAAGTGCAAAACGATGTCGTAACGAACGTGGAATCTTTATAAATTAATGTGTTGGTAGAACACATAGAACACTAAGTTTAATGTTACTTTGTAAGGCGTTTTAGATCATATGTAATTGTACTCTTGCTTCATATAAGTATAAATTTGTTATTATATTATTAAATTTTTAAAGAAAAGAAACAAAAAGAATAGCTATACTATTGGACAAAGCTACACAGACGCTTTCCGTTGCATGTCATCAGTACGGTTCAAGTAACGGATTATTCCCAAGACAAGAATAAAAATAAGAACTACTCGTTTCACAAAGCTATGCTGGCTTACTTTCTTTCCACTCTCAACATTATGGGTTTCTGCAAAGACGTATTCTGATATGAATACAAGTCCCTTTACAGTAAATACGCTGCTAAAGAGAAAATTAAAGCCATAAATTAACCAATCGACACTTCCACAAAGACTCTTGTTTTGCTCTCTCTCTCTCTCGCTACAGTTTGGTTTCGGTAACGATCAATTCCTATGTAAAAATGAGCTCTTTAAAATATAAGAGAAAAAAGACGATTGAATTTATAGGTATACACTTAGACTAAGTTATCCAGCCTTAGGCACGAAGCAACAAGAATGCTTATTGTAGGAATCTAAGAACCAAAAGGGCTCTTTTCTCTTGAAAGTTTATTTGTGCCTAAAAGGGACACTGGTATTCATAAAACTCATGGCTCTGACCTAAAGCCATTGTAGCTCCTTCTCCTACTTAATGCCTAAATATAAGATCTATATTTTGAAGAGATATATATCTGTAAACAATAGAGTAATTACGTTTTACAGTATAAATCCTTTCATACATTTACAAATTGACATCACTTTTTGGTAATGTTTTATAAAGATACAAATCGAATTATGCGTCATAATTTGCTAAAGTAGACCAGTAAGTGGATACAAGACATTTCATTCTTCCTCTATATATCATCTCGTACCAATATTCTTAATCATGCATGATGTGAATTTTAACACTGAACAGAAATTTGGCTATGATATTATGCACACAAATTTAAAATCCAGCTTTTCCCTTTTGTTTTTGGAAGATGCATACAATACCTAATTTATTTTTCTACCCTTGATATTAAAATGCTCTCACAAAATATTAGACTAAGATCAGATTTGCCTGTTGGTTTCAACCTCTTGCTGGTTATTGTGCTGGTATTGTTTGTGTTATAAGTCTCGGTATCAGTATCAGTATAGGAAATGGTATCTGTATTGGTATCTGTATCGGTATTGGTATTGGCATTGGTACTTGTACTGGCACTGGTTTTGATATTGGTATCGGTTTTGGTATTGATATCGGCATCAGTATTGGTATTGACATTGGTAGTGGTAGTGGTATTAGTATGTGTACCACGCTTTGGAAAAAAAAATCGATATCAATATTTATATCGATATCAAAGCCCGTTTCTGAGCGACAGGTAAATTTACTTGGTGGGTAGTTACTGATATACAATTACTAGGTTGACATGTTGCTCAAAATGACAACTATTTTAGGGAAGCTGACAGGGTGTACGAGCCGCTACAAGCTGAAAGTACTAAAATATCTATTTTGCTGCAGCTAAAATTGCCTAATTGTTACACTAAACTAACCAAAATTATGGGTCAAAAAATGTGCATACCAGAATTGACTTAGCAGACCATGGCAGAGCAGAACCTTCTCCTGATTTGTGGATACATTTAACAAACTCTGGGCAAATTGACACTGGTTTGAATAGTATAGGTCTCCTTCTTCATAATGCCTCCCATGGTAAAAAATTAATTCCTAAATCTATTTATGTTCGTTCAACGTATATTGAGATCCAGCTTTTAAATCCATACAGAACCTGCCAAGAGCTCCTGCTTCAAAGAGTAAGTTTTTCATAGGTATAAAAAATTCTACACAAAAGTTAAGAAAATCTGGAAAAGCTGAAGATGTCACGTCTATTTTGTATATATTTTAAATTTATACATAGAAAGGAGTGAAATTGGATTAACAAATGCATAAGTACATTCGGCATTTGTTTGCGAAACATGGCAATGCCGATTGTCATCCATTTCTTTCTCAAAGTGCAACTTTCATCATATCTTAATGCCCCATTTGGCAAAAATTTCAAACTTTGTTAACAATGATCGCGTCATCTATATATAATATAGTATGGAGAGTTTTTATCTTTTCAAATCCATACAATTGTCTCTAATTCTAAGAAAAGAAAAGTTTCTAGAAGGACGTATGCCAATGTTAGACCGGGCATCAATAATATATTTTTCCGACATTTTGCACTCATGAAAATAGCCATGCTGAAAAGTGCTATGATGTATTCTCCTTGCCGCTGCTAATTACAAAGGTGGCCGATAAACTTAGCTTTATCGTCACCCGGTGGAGAATACTTTCATAAGATGACTAATGAGTGCATACTGTCAACCTTTGGAAGTCATTAATTTTTATAAAGGACACCGCAAATTTGCTCACACTCCCATTACCTGGAGAGCAACTTTTAATACTTTTTAGTATGAAGTACAGAGGACTTCTGACAATTCAGAAGATCGTTATCTTTCAGTTAATTGTGAATAGTAGTATTTATGATTTTAAAGCAGAATAGATGATAAGCTGTCTAAGAGATGACTTGCTCCTTACCTGAAAAACTGTGAGGCACCGCTGTGATGACGACTCACTCTAAAGTTCTTAATGAACACATTTCAAAGATAGACGTTTGTGGATACAAAAGAAAAAGTCTTAGAAAGGAGGTTATGCCTGTCTAAATTCTAATAAATGTCTAGAGAACAGAGGAATGGCGGGCACAACATGAAAGAAAGAAATTTATAACTTGACGTACCTTGAAATCAAGACTCCTTTGAAAGTAAACTTGAAGGAACCTACTAAGGAATGATAAACAATCCAGCACTGAAATGGTGCTTCTAAATGTAAAGGTAAGATTGATCTAAGCCATTATACATGTCCCTAAAAGGGGTTTCACAAGGACTAAAGTGAGCATAGATGGCAAGCTAAGATACAAATTTTGCATTGTCTTCAGCCTTCACCTTCTAGTCCGTCAAGAAAACATAAAACTCCTAGTTACACTTTGTGAAAAAAGTGACGATCTTAAGGAGCTACTTTAAGAATTACCCGATAACGCTGGGATAATGCATCCAAGCCGAGTGAAAAAAACACACAAAAAATAAAAGTAGCTAAGTGCAAAATGTAAAGTAGTACCTTGCGCATTAGATTCAAATGTATACACCACTGTATGTGTTTTCAAGCAAAAAGATCATCTAACCAAAGATTTTGGCACGTTGACAGTAAAAGTTTTGTGCCTGAGCATTGCAAACGATAAGTGTTCACAACTCTACTTTAATTTCTCTTAAATAATTGCTACCTTAATATGGCAATGAATGAACCAATTGACCTCTATTTATTAGAACAGGCGTTATTTATGATATCAGCCAATTCTAAAAGATATTGAAAAAGAGTATGGCCATCTCAATTTAATATATATGCACAACTTATTCTGTATTACAAGGTGTGAAGAAACAGCAATAAGCTTACTTACCTCTGTCACAATAATGTATTTGTTATGTACGATTCCTGTTTTAGTGTTAAAATAACTATTTACGTCCTTCAACAGTATAAAATGGTTGGAACGCTTATATGTTTCGTTAGTTTATAGTAAATTTAAACTCTAACATCTCTAGGCGTGAAGCTTGTTCTTGGAAGTTTTAACACACATAGAATACTTTATATTGTATATGGTAGGGTATAAAGGTTCTGAAGCAATTAGTATTTATTCTTTGCGTTTAAAGCTGAACAGACATTCAATATCTCCTGATCAACAAATAAACGTATTATATCAGCGTGATAATTGTAGAAATCAACAAAAACAACAAACTACCTGGAGGCTAAGTGTAAATACAAACTTATTGAGACATTTACAGAAATACTCACTTATTCAAATTTTTTCTTGTAAGGGTCTTCCCTGTTACCAACGACATGAAGTGCATTTGTCATGTGAAACTGTTTATACTGCCCAATGCTTTGAATTTGCTTCTAGCAATCAATCAAGTGGATCTGAGGCTCTAGTCAATGCAGCAAAATTTTGCATCCTTAATAAACGTTGAACGTTCCTCATTAACATACTAAAAGTCCCATGCCTCTATTCTTATTCAAGTGTTTATTGAGACTTAAACCCAAAGATCATTTACATAGTGATATTTGTTAATTTTGTGGTTTCAGTGGAGCATTAAGCTATAAAGATCCGTTTGGAATAGCTTGACGGCTATAGTATAAACCTTTTGCTTAGTATAGAAATATTAAATAGTATTAAATAAATTAACTGTTTCCAGATGGCTTCTTTATGAGCCACAGCAGACCGTTGATGTAGAAGGACTTAGAGATAAAATATTGCTATTTAAAATAAAATATTGTTTTTCCTTGTAAAATTGAGCGCTATAGTAACACACTGACTTACGTCACTTAATATGGTATGAGTGATGAATAATTCCTTTATCGACTTCTTTACAAGACAAATCAAGAAGTCGAAAAAGCTTTAGAAGCGCCTCCTCATTAAGACCAATATTTAAGACCTGTTTTAGGAACTGGAAAAGAGATGGTGAGGGGGGAAGGGTGCTACGCTATTTAAGCACCATATTTTGTTTTTAAGCAATGATACCGGAAACCAGTTGCCTGAAGTTTCTAGTCTTCCCATTCTTTCAAAGTCATCTATTTCTTCACTATGTAGCTACATTGAAAGTTATATCACTCCGTCTTTCCTGGTAGTGCAAAAACGAAAAATGGCACAAATTCTATGACGGATTATTCTTATAAGAACCTGTATAGTGATATTGAATTTACATCTTGAGGCAGGCGGGGATCCAGAGTGGGGATCGAGGGGCCATGACCCCCCCCCCCAATCGTTAAAATTTCATAGTTTCATATAGGCCTTTCTTCTACACCCTTGGCTGATTGCCTGGACCTACCTATACTTTTTCCAAATGGCCCCCCAAAACTCAAACGCTGGATCCGCCCCTTTCTTGAGGTATTGGAAGAGTAGTTGTATGGTCACAACTAGTTTTGGGGCTAGTAGAACTCAACCCTTCCATGTGAAATAAAAGCAAAATACTATTACATATACCACAGGTGCTATGAAAGCTTGTTTTTATAAAAACATCATCGTTACATTGATTTTTCATTTTCTAAGAGCTGTTTCAAGAGTTTATTTCTCTACAAGCGAATGACGATGAATGTATTTGAATCACAATAAACATTGAAATATGCTTTACGTGTTTGTACTAATTTTATTTTTCGTTGCTAAATGCCCGTGCATGTGCTTTTAAATTCTAAGTTATTCCTTGTGCATATTTTGTTTGAGTTACGTATTGATTATTTCAAAAGTTGATTGGTTTTAAATGTAGCTTCCAATAAATTAGACATATTTAGACATTTTTGCTTGCTTCTCTTCAGAATCTTATCCCAGTATAGGAAATATGGCATTTGCACAAATTTATAACTAGTGCGACGATTACAATTGACGTCTTGGAAGACACAAAGCTCTTGTAGGACAAGACTACTGATAAATTACTTAAGATGCCAACTTTGGAAAAAAGTTCCAAAAAACCCTATATTAAACCAAACCAAAGAACGTTCAAATAAAAACAACATGAAATCTGTTTATCAAGAATAGATGGTTAAGAACAAATGATTTTAAAATGTTCCAATTATCTTTTACGTTTAAAATCAGGTGTCATTCTGTAAAGGGTCAACCACTACTCCAATCATCATTAAACCTGTATAGGTGTGACAGAAAGGAAATGAGGGATTTTTTGATGGAGCAACACTTCCTTTTTCGGCTGAGAACGTGGTAGAGCCGAGGTAATTAATAGTAGTTAATTGTAACAATCTGCAGGACTAAATTGGTTTTCAGAAATTTCATTAAAGAAGAAACAAAAATTTTTACTTCATTAAAAGGGGGCAGGAAAAGAAGATCGACAACTAGTAGCAATTTGTAAGAATATTTCAGGGCATTTAAAGAAGTTGCTAAATTGAAAGTTGAGTGAAATGAGCTGTGGAGTTGAGGTCATTCAAGTTCCATGAGTTACTCGTCAGACGATGTACTTCCTTTTCCAGTTCGGACGATGATTTGCATGGTGTCAGAGTTGACAACGTAGTTAGGAAAGAACATAAACGGTGAATTGACTTTGAATTATTCAAGAAGTTTTCTGTTCCCCACATATAATCATATGTTGTTTCTTTAGTTTTAATACTACTTTACTACATCTGATAGAATATATAAACTCAATTACTGCCTTTGGTACGTAAGTTTAATCTTAATTGAATACATTCTCCAGTCAACCATTAGATATGGAAATGTTGTTAAGCACAAACATGAAACCAATAACACAATCAACACCCAAACGCTAGTTTAAATTACTAACAGACAAGATAATTAGGAGAGGTCTCCTTACTTCGTTTTCGGGAAATAAAGATTGTTACTTGAGTCGGCGAACTTACCAGTACTTTTAACCCGAGAATAGTTCCTTGTGAATTGTTATTAACAAAAATCTTGAGGAGTGAATCACTACCTATAATACTTTTGTGAAGGTTTACAAATTGAACGTCAAAATACATGCTAAAATTGTTACAAAGTTCATTAAACTTTAATAGCTTCTTACGGTAATTATACTCTACTCTGCTTTAAAATTTAACTGTGAATTAGAATAATAAGAAAAAGAACTAGAATTATTAATATGTACTGGAGAGTTCTAAATATAACCTTGCCTTTTCATGACCCTAAACAAATATAAGTAAAAA